>JAUTDX010000275.1:0-139523 GCA_030844895.1 Ambrosia x helenae | reverse complement strand
TCCTGTTGCCTCACGATCAAAATCTGCTAGGCGTGGTTCAAAGAAAGAAAATCATCATCAAACACCGTCCCCCACTTTCGTATGAAGCAGATGACTTTGCAGAATATGTAATTCATAATACTTGTTCGACTGTTAACCTTGCTGATTTTTAGTGGTGCTATTTACTTTAATTTATTTACTTAACAATGTTTATAACATAAACTTACAAATAACTTCGATATATCAAGTTTTACA
Source organism: Ambrosia x helenae (assembly GCA_030844895.1). Lineage (NCBI taxonomy): Eukaryota > Viridiplantae > Streptophyta > Magnoliopsida > Asterales > Asteraceae > Ambrosia > Ambrosia x helenae. Next base: position 139,289 of record JAUTDX010000275.1, on the reverse strand, counting down.
TCAATACATAAACTAGGTAGATAAATATTTAAATATTTGACGGTGCAAAACGACCAGCATAAATTTCATCTGCCATGAAACGTCTGAATCTCATGCAAGCATCATGTAGAGGCTGCCCTTCTCTTCCAAGTCAATGAAATGTTTTGAACAGATTTCTCAGGAACATACAAACGATTACCCTGAATGTCGACCCAATTGCGACTATTGGTGACAGGCCAGACAAACATCCCCGGAAATTGTAATGATTCAACTTCGTTTCTACCAGACTTTTTGCCTGTACGTTATAGCCCCTAGAAACCATATGAAAGCAGATTCAAATTCTATAAGAATTTGATGAATTTTTCTATGAATGCAAAAAGTATCGCCGCAATCTATGGGACTACAGTTATTTGGGAAATACACTGTTACTTGTAGTAATTTCATGTCAACTTGTAGAACAAACCAGTTTTCATCGTCTATCGAGGCTGGTATATATACCTGAAAATTACAGTCCAAAACGAAATGTAGATTTTATACAGCACGATAAAAAGGTATAAAATATACAAAAAAAAAACAGTATTCTACCATATCAACTTCCCAAAGAGGTGGATATATTCTTCTCGAGCCGTTTGCGTAGCAATAAGCATGGTGATCTTGTTCAATAATTAGGTTATAGAAATTAGGGGGAAGAACAAAGTCTAAAGACCATAACTACATGTTGTTGGTCTTCTTTGTCGTTCAATGTCCCTTAACGACATCAATTTGTTGCACCATGCCCGAACATGCTGTAAATAAATGTTAATAAAATCACAAAAAAATTATCATATCATAATAACGTATAACGTAACAGTCATAGTATTTACCGTTTTTTTGAAGATATCCGCTTCCACAGTACCCTAAAATACCACCCCACACTCTTTGTTTAATGGTGTACGCCCCATATAGGTTGTATAGCAAATGTGCTATCACCATCGTAGTAAAACTCAAGAACATTTGGAGCCCCAAAAACTTGATTGGTTATGTGGATTAACCAAATTGTGTTCTCTACGGGAGCAGGAATGTTAGTCATTATGCTATTAAAAAGCATGTGGAAATGAGCTTCTATATAAGGACCTAGGTTGATAGGTGTACCAATATCGGGTGGAATTTGCAAATTTTTGCCAAACGTCAAGGACTAAATTGGCAAATAACTCTTTCGTTTTTTATAAATATACCTACCACCAACCGTTCATCATCAATTGTGTAGAGGTTTATATACCATCACCATGTCTCAGTCATCATCTTCATCTTCAAGGTATTCATCTAGACGATTTAGCAGGTCAAGAGAAATATGTTCATGCGGTGCAACTACACGTATACTTATCTCGAGAACTGATGCAAACCCGGGATAGAAACTTCGTGTGTTGCGTAAGTATTAAATTTTAATATTTATCGTGTGCTTTTAATGATCATCAAATAACTGTTTTTTTTTTTTAAACCACAGACTGCTGGTTGTGGATTTATTAGGTGGGTAGAAGCGTCAGAATGTTTCAGGTGCAAAAAAATCGTTCCGGGGTTGAGGCAATCGTTAGACGAGCAACAAGCTTTGGCTAGAAAATACCGTTTGCAGGCCAGATTGTTGAAGTTACTTTTGGTAGTTAGTTGGGTTTTGTTTGCATATCTACTAATGTAACACAAGGGAGTTAGTAATAATAATGACATTAGTAATATTAAGGTAACAATTTCAGTTCGTCTTCATCGGGAGTCTGTCTATTATCTACCGTATCATCTTCCGGCAAAAACGTTCCTATAAAATTCAAAGGCCATCCTGTGCCGCATTTTTAAAGCTGCTACTTGGGTGTTTTCATATTTATTATTTAGAGGTTCGTTTTTAATCAACATCTCAATAAATATGCACACCCAAAACCCCACAATCACCAAGATCTCCGGACTGTTGGGGTACATCTTCAGGCTCTACGACCTTGAAAGGAGGGGCGTACATGTACGGGTTTACGGATTCGTAGTAATTATTGGATCTTAGCCAAAGCTCAAATGCATAATTAGCATTGCATATGACCTCTGCTTTGGCCTTCGCCGCGCCCTTCAAACCAAGTAAACTGCAAAATATAGAAAAAAACATTATCAAAATTAACACTATTACCTAATGAAACCGGCATTAAAATGAATAGGTTCAACATTTACCTGTCATAGATGGTAAACGTTCGCTGGCACAGGTTAAAAACTCCGAGGATCCAATGTTGTAAGCTTATATTCAACACAACATATACCTATTAAATCGCGAATAGTTTGAAACAAATGTTAAAAACAAATCATAATATGTTCAACAACAACAACCATGATTTAAATTTGAAAAAACAACCTCGTCAACATCAGCGATTTTTGGAAACGGGTTCGAAATGACCCATCAAACAAATCTTTAAAAGGCTGGTTATTAGTACGGCTAAATAAACCCCCCACAAAATATGGAGGAAGGATGCTCCAACGGGAGGTTGAGCTCCAAAGAGTCTCGTAGAGAGATGGTGTGTCCATCCATATATGTGCTATAATAAATAATTTGAATATTCAATATTAAACTACGGTAAATATATTAATTAAATTAAACATAGTTAATAAAAGTAACAAATATTTAAAAATTATTACCTCGCTGCCTAACCAACCGAGTGAATCATCATCGCCGAAAAGATCTTCCCAAAAGCCATCGGGAATATGTTTCCCCACAATAGTGCACAAGTTCTATGTTTTATCCTTTTGTTTTGGATACCATTTTTTTATTAGTTTTATGTTTTCGTTTTCATCGTCTGATTTGAACTTCTTCTTTTTTGCACCTTTTATTGTTGTAAATGGGGAAAGCATACACGAGGATGGCTTTGTTGACTTTGAGACCGTCTCAACTGTTAAAGTGACAAAAGTGAACCAATTATTTTGAATTTAAATGCTAAACTATGAAGGAAAAAATAAAATAAAACATACAGGATTTTTTAGGCCGTCGGTGTCTGGTCTATATACATCACCCGAGCTAAACAATTCATCAACATTTTCATTGTGATGCGAGCTCGTCGGGCCTTCTACACCAGTCGGTTGGGATTTACGTACCTAAGATTTAAAAATGTTAATTATTTTAACACTTTTCAACAAATTAATACGGATTAATAATAATCATACGACAACTTTACCTCAGGCAGTAAACCTTTCAACTTGTTTATTATAAAAGTTTTCCAACCTATCATCCATCAACGCTTTAAATTGCTCTATTAAATCATCGTTGATAGTGTAGGTTGTCGGAACAGTTTCCGACTTTCTTTTTTGGCCGTCGAATCAACAGGCTGATCACCGTAAACCGTATGCAGATCATCGAAATTTACATCATCCGCTCCGTATTATCAAATTTACATAGGCAGACGGATGAAACTCGGACGGCTTATTAAAGCACCCTTGAGCCCGGTTCCTTTGTGCTCGTAAAAAATGGGCACTATCAGTGTACCAGGCACAGCGCAGCTCAAAGTCATTCGGAAGTAGAAACCTAAACGGCTTAAGCCCTTCATGCTGAAGCACAACAATTTTTTTTTAAATTTTATCACTTATATTTAGCTTTTCAAAAAAAAATTCGGTAGAAAATGATTTCAAAAGATTACCATAGAATTTACGGTGATCTTACGATCAATGGTGCTCCTCCTCATTTTTTTTCCCGGACCCCAGGAAAGAACTCTGGGGATTGCATCACCAAAGAAAAAATCTGGATCGTTTTTAAATTCTGGAAATATCTCAAATATCCAGATCTGCAAGTTTTTAAACAAAATTTAGAAATATCTCAAATATTTGTTAAAATTAATAATTAAAAGTAAATAATTCATACAAACTAATACCTTGAAAACCCAATTACAAGATTTTAAACTGAAGCCCTTTGTACCCCGCTTTTGAATCAGGTGCATGTTATTGATATTTTTAACCAAATCTTCCCAAAAATAACTTCCCCATGGAAATGTATTCAACACTACAAAGTCATCAACAAGATCGAGCACTAGATCATCCACGGTCGCGGTATTTTGGGTACCCTTAAACATCGATTCAATCAATACCAGGATACAAATACGGACAAGATCATCCTCCTCATAATCGCTCCAGTCACCGTTGAAAATATCAAGCACACTTTGATAAGATACCTTACTCACCTCAGGGAATATTCGTCTTTTAAACGATGTTGGGGATTGTGCGAGTTCCCTACCATCGTGACGGCCAAATCTTAGGCCCGTTATCAGACAAAACTGTTGTGGAGTGAATACAAGACTGTTAGGACCGATTTGATAAAAAAGGCCGTCGATACTAGGCAGTCCCGTCTCAATCTGATGTTGTGCCACTGAGAGTAACAAATTACTTTCGCAAACATGGCTCATAACATCCAGAAAGTGACCGAAGACGGTCTCCCTAAAACGCGTCTTCATTGCCTCGGACATTCTAGTATTCATTTCTGTTACTTTGTTCCAGGCACTTCGGACTTTTATTTCGGTATCAGACTAAAAAAAAGGTTATAAAAAAATTTTTAGTAACGAACAAGGTAAATGAAAAATGATAAAAATACTTGAATGAAAAATGGTAGTAAACGCTTACCGCAGGAGGTAAGCTCCGAGGAGGATTCGGCTGTTTGTGGGTGCCGAAAAAAACTCTTCGTACTGTTCCTCTTGTAGTATTTGATGTGCGTTCATCGGGTCAACAAAGTCACTCGGATTAAACATGGTCAAACGGGTTTGGTCAACCTCGATTAACGGACAACAAAAAAACAAACAAAATTAAAAATTAATCGACGGTCGACGGTGAGCACGTTCGTGGTGGACCACATGACCAAAAATATGTCGGGTGGTCCCGTTTGTGTTGTGTCGTTTTCAATGAAAAAATTTTTTTAAAACTTTAAAAAGGAACGTTAATATTACCTTTTTAATTATAAATGACCGTCGTCTGATACTTTGACCGGAGTCCTAGCAAAACGTTCGCCGGAAAATAGATGATAAACAAGAAAACCGGTAAAAGAGCGTTCCCGTCAACGTAGCGTCTTTCGGTGGAGAGACTTTCACCGAAAGTTTACTTTTACCCCCAAAAGGTAAACCCTAGTGGGACCGGGCTGCATGGGCCGGGTCCGGTTCCCAAAGCGTCTCAGGAGACGGTTTGACCAAGACGGGTTCGGTTCCCAAAGCCTCTCAGTCAACCCTCTGACAAAGCCGGGTCCCGGTTCCCAACCCGTCTTTTGAGGCGGTACCCGGAACGATCTGCTGAGCCGGTTCCGGTTCCCAACACGTCTTTTGAGCCGGTACTTGGAAAGAACTGCTGAGCCGGTTCCGGTTCCCAACCCGTCTCACAAGCCGGGTCCGGTCCCCAAAGCCTAACCCGTCTGAGGAGACGGTTCCCAATACTAACCCGTCTGACGAGACGGTTCCCAAAGACTCTCAGTCGGCTCCCAAGGAGACGGTTCCCATTGCTGTCAGACGGTTCCCGAGAGTGCATTTTGTGGGCCCCTAATCAATTAAAAATTTAAAAAACAAAAAATTAAAAATTTAAATAAATAATTTATATTTAAAATCATCTTTATATAAGTAGTTGTAAACGTAAAATATTTTGTCGTTAAAAAAGGTTGTTGGAGAAGTATCGCTCAAGAAAATGTCTGACGGCCGTGATAAAAATATAGCTCCAGAAGAATACTTTTCTCAACCAGAGAAACATTCATCGAGTTGGATACTAAAAAAATGGAGGCGTCCGAAGGAACCTGAAATTACCAAAGAAAGAGAATTTATCAGTAATCGACAAAGCTTACACGGAAACGTTATCGGCAAATGGGCTATACCGGACGATGAGAATGATAATTGGGCAACTAATGTTGTTGACTTCTACAATAAAGGCGACGCACCGTTTTGTTATTCTGCTGTTTTTTCAAGAAGTATTGAGCTTGACAAAAATTTTTGGGGAATTTTGTTGGGCTATCGTTCTAACGGCTACCTCACACCAACAGTAATAACTTAAATTTTAATGTTTTTTTTTTATTTTTTTTTACTGAAATTGTGATTCAATTATTTTTCAGCATGTTGAAGGATGGGTTGGAAGACTGATGAACTGGAGGAGTAGAAAGCTACAAAAAAATGCTTCGCTAAATATGCGGTGGACAATTCTTCCACCAGAATTTTATAATTCGTTATTAGAATCTGTACCAAAAAAACTTGGCCAACTATTGCAATGGCAAATTCAAACCGTTTCCTTCATTTTTCGACGTTGATTTTGTTTTTTTCCCCGTTCAGCTTGAAAATAGGGAATGGTTACTGGTGCGACTAGAGTTGGTGACGCAAGAACTTGTTATGTATGCTTGCGAAGACCTTCGTATCAGAGACAAATACAGAACCATTGTTCACCCAAAGCTGACGAAGATACAAGTTTATTTAGGAGCTTTACTAGTGAACATAAGATTCTGGAAGAAAACAGGTAATCCAGAAAAATGTATAACTTTCAATCTTAACGAAGACTATGTTGCACCACATAACTCCCTGTCTGGTAATGAAGCGGTATATCTTTGTATGCTGATGGAGCATTTGGTTACTGATAAACCAATTACTACGAACGGTGATCTAAAACAAACATGTTCGTCTTACAGACGATTCATGGCTGAAAAAATGTATTTCTGGAGGTGCTTACCACGTCCAAACAATTCTTAATAAAATGTTCTTATTTTGGAAGTTTATTTATTTTTTTAATTGTCCTTATTTATTTTTACCTACCATATTAAATATTTAATTAAATTAAATTATTTCACACTATAAATACCCGCCAAATTAACAAATTCTTCACTACATCACATATTTTTCTTACAAAACATCAATCAAACCAAGTAAAATGTCTTCATGGACCGACGAGGAGATCCTTGGGGTTACACTGGCATGGCGAAATGTTGCCGAAAACACCCGAGTTTCAAACACCAGTCAAGAAATTCGTGCAACTCCATTTTGGAGTAGAGTATTTTTCGAGTTTCGAACACTTGTCGGCGGTCAGACAAACCGTACGACACAAGATGTTATAGAAAAGTTTCACAACGTCAAGGCGGAGTGCACCGTATTCGAAGGGTTCTTCAACTCCAACAAAGAGGAGTCGCCAAACGAGTCCGAGGAAGGGCTCATAGAATTGGCGAAAATCGACTACTTTTTGGACTACGACGAAGAATTCGAATACCTTTCCGCGTGGCATTTGTTACGTGATTATATTTAAATTTAGGTTTTATTAAAAATAATGTTATGTAATGTTCTTTTTTTAATGTATGTTTTATTATTAATAAAGTGTTTTAATTTATTTAGTGTTTTAAAAAATGTTGTAATTTTTACTATGAAATCTATTGATATTCCCTATTGAATGCTTAACCCACCCGCATATGTCCTTCCTATATAAAGCCAGTAGACGGTTTGACATTACAGACCGTCAGTACACCGTCACAGATAAGAAACCCAAACCCAAAATCACAATGGCACCGAAACCGTGGACAGAAGAAGAAGAAATTGCCCTGTGCACTGCTTGGATAACTGTTAAAGAAAACCCACCACGTCGAGGGTCCATTTGGCCACTCGTTCTCAACGAGTTCAAAGTTTTGGTTGGAGGTTCAAGCAGGTCAACGGAGTCTCTCAACCGGAAGTGGACGGACTTGCAAAACAAGTGCCGTCTCTTCGAGGGGTTTTATCAAACCGCTATCCGTGAACTCCCACAAGACACTGCGGACCATGAAAAACTTGAACATGCCAAGATTGAGCACGAGTTTTCGGGCCGACCACCCTTTACTCATTTGTCGGCGTGGCAGATGATTCGTGATGTCGCCGGGGCTTTGGATTAGTTTTTTTTTTCTTACTTTTAATGCTCCTTTTATTTTAAGTTATAATAAAAAAAATGTTTATTTTAAGTTTATATTGTTTAAAGGGAGTGTTTTGTTTAACACCAAAAAGTAGAGAACACATGACCTTAAACAAACTTAACATAAACAAATAATAATAGGGATCCAATAAAAATACAACTAAAGTATTAAAACAATTACAATATACAAACAATTATAATTCACGAAGTCGTTCAACACGTCAAACACCGAGACATTTCCGTTGCTTGGAACGCCAAGATATATTTTCGCAGTGTACTTTATACCCACTGTCCAGTTTCATCTTCATCACCCTAAATACGTACATAAATATATGTACGGACAGATGCTTACCAACGGTCCGGACAAGTCAAAGAACAAACTCTCCTAAATATCACATCCGACCGTCTTGTACATGTAAAAGACGGATGATCCAGAAGATCATGATAGAGATTTAGGAAAAGGATGAACTTGCCAACAAAGTAGACTACAAAATCGTCGATGCAAATTACACGGGTTAACCCACGTGTAGATGCAACAACAATCCAAGTAGTATTATGTAGATGTAACAGCAATCCAACAGAAACCTTTTTCGCTTTACTTCTCACTAACTCCGACCGAAACCTATCCATCACTTCAACCTTTCGCTCCAAATGTATTACCAAGTGGTTGGAGGTCAACTTAAGGCTAAAGAAAATGGGTGAAAGGATTTTTAAGGCCAAAGAAAATGGGTGAAAAACTTCGGATCAGAAGCTTTCCATAGAATGGGATTAGATAAATCCCAAAGGCTTAGGTTTAAAAAGTGCCATAATTTTTACCGAAAAAATATTCGGCTATTCTGAAGCTCAAAAACACGTCGAATAATCAAACTAAATTTGAAAAAAACATTTGAGAAGATTTTGTTTGATTTGGTAAAATATTTTGGCTTGGTAAAATATTTTGGCTTGAAACAAACATTTGAGAAGATTTGGTTTGATTTAGATGTGTTTTTTTTTTCAACCAAACCCACATATTTATACCCAAACAAAATTTGAAAAAAAAAATAAATAAATTAGTTAATGGGGCTGAAGACGGTTCAGCCAAAACGGATTCGGCTAAGCCGAGCCGAAGACGGCTTAACTTGAGCCGTTGGTGAACCGTCTCAGGGACCCCACCGGAGACGGCTTTGCGGCGCTGACACGTCTCAAGCCGCCACGGGAGCCGGGTGGCAGACATCGGGATCGTAACCGCCACGTGTTGGGTTGCTACTGGTTGGAATCCAAAGGATCTCGGAAGACGGTTCAGTCCTTTGGAAACCGTGTCCCGTCTCTCCAAAGACGGTGGAGGGGGCCATTTACGCAAAACGCTCGGTCAAGGGGCTATTTTGGCCATTTTCCCTAATGAAAATGGCAATTAGGTAATTTCGGCTTTGAATTACAACTTACATAGAGTGCATGCAAAATAATACATTTCTAAGTGATATTGCTAATTGATCATCTTCCTAAGTTTGTGGCAAACCTTTTTTCACTTGCTTCTTTTCCAAATCAAATCCTGATGGCTAATCCTGTATATGTTCATGGTTGCAGCTGAACTGAAAAAGAAGAAGACCAAACCAAAGAGACCAACTATCAAGTCACTGTTTGGTAGCATACTGTTCTTTTCTTGATGGGAGTATAATTTCATTCTACGAACCTTAAAACTAGAGGTGTAAATGAGCCCGGCCAAGACAGGCTCAACTTGACTCGTTTAACTTAACTGAGCTTGAGCTTAGTCGTTTCAAGCTCAAGCTCGGTCAATTCGAGCTTTATATTGGCTCGTGAGAAGTCTCCAAGCCTAAGAAAGGCTTGGGCATGGCTCGTTTATGATTTATAAATTATACTAGTTTTTATCCCGGGAGCGTCCCGGGTTAAAATATCTAATATGACAACATAATTAATGACTTGTCAATATATGATTAATGAATAATAATAATAATAATATTATTATTATTTATTTTAAACAAATCTCTGTCATAAGTTATCATATTATTATTTTAAAAATTCATGGGTATCACCTAATCCCAGGCCCGACCCAAACCCACAATTTTTTTTAAACTAATCCTAAACCCGACACAATACCTGTCGGGTTACAAAAAATAGTCGTTTTTTTTTCTTCGTTTTTTATATAGCACTATGGTACTCGTTGGAAAGATAATAAAATGCTCGTTAATTTGGTGTAATTTTTTTCTTTATAAAATCCCGTATATAAAAGATATTAACATTTAAAAGTTATGGGAGAAAACATGAGAGAGAGAATAATAAAGGTTTAATATTTACATTTAGTAGATTAGATTTTTTTTTTGAAAGACGAATTTCTTGCTCCTTGTGAGACTTGAACTCAAGACCTCACACTTTTAGTGTATTAAAAGGCTTTGCCTTACCACTGGACCACCAACCCCAATGGCATTTAGTAGATTAGATATTTAATAGATTAGGTTAACTATATTTAAACCATATTTATTCCTTTTTTTAATTGGTCTAGAGTTGCCACATCACATCCTATGTGGCATCTCTTAAAGAAGAGATTGCATAAGAGTATGGCATGTATGATTAATCCCTTTGCAATATATATATATATATAGATATATATATAGATATAGATATAGATGATTATTTTACTTATGTGTTTCCTGTATAGTTATGGGTCTAATTTTACATATATAACTTAATTAATATACATTATTTATTTATTTTTATCTGATTATATATATAAAATAATACATATTATAAAATATAACTAATAGGCTTGCGAGCCTAGTTAAGCCCTGGCTCGTTTATTAAACAAGTTTTAAATAGAGGCTCGAGCTTGTTTAAGCTCTGTTTTATTTGAGCTTCATGGAGCCAATCTTGAGTAGCGTACGAATGGCTTGGCTCATTTACACCATTAGCCAAAACTGGCTGAACCAAATCAGACCAGTCAATGTGGCACACTGGGGCACAATAATGGTTTGGGCAAGACCTGAATAAATGAAGCAGTTTGGTAACTAAATAGAACTAAAATAGACCATTCTTGCTAAAATGAACTATTTGTTTGGTGAGGTCAATACAATTGCTAATATTGATAGTTATACTTTACTTTACAGAGGAAGAAACGGGCAAGGATTCGTCATAAGGGCACTTTTGGAATTGCTTCCTGCACGGTCAAAACTATACTAACTAGAATTTATCTCCGCGCGCGTTGCGGCGCGCTATAAGAAAGATGGTTAAATCATTGCAACAAATTGGGGAAAAGCTTTATTAAAATATCAAATGCGCGCTATAATAAAGGTGGTTAAAACACTGCAAAAAAATTGAGCATAAACTAAAATATCAAAGCCTCATATGATAAATCAGCACTTCCATGTATTCTCAGCTTCAATAGAAAGAACATATTATATATATATATATATACACACACACACATGATCATACAAACCATTTTTTGAATCATGGATTCTTGGCATTCCTGGTAATTCTCATGAAACCTCTTTTGAGTCAAATGGTTTGTCCTTGCGAGGCTTGCTGTCAAAAGCCCATAATAGATACAAGCATTTTAACATAAAACTTATAAGAACCTTCAATAGAAAGAACATATCAAATGTATATAGGACCCTTTCGGCCTTTGATACGGATGCTCTTTTCATGGCCAGATTCTAGTGTACAATTTTAAATGATTCACCAAAAATTTATATCATGAAATCTAGTATAATCTTAGGAATAACCATTTATATCATGAATCCAGTATTACCTTGGTAAAATGGTTCACCAAAAAATCATCTTTAATTATCATAAAAAATAGCAAGTAAAATCCTCTGAAGATACAATGTTTACGGTCAGGTTACATCGTCATATAATTCAATTGAATTCTAAAGTTACTTAAAATATATTATAAGAATATTTATACTGTGCTTTCTCTTCTCTCTATAAATTGAGAAAATATATGTGTGCATGTGTGTTAACAGGAAAGAAATATGAGTTGTGGATGCATGGCATGCAAAGAAAAAGTTTGGACATATCATAGACCTGTGGGAATGATAGCATCTACACACCTGGACCAATCAAATGAAAAAGAAAAAAAGAAAATAAAAGTGCAACCAGAGAGTATCGAACCTGGATGAACACACCAAACAATCAACAACATAACCATTAGACCAGCTGTCTATCATGTTTGAAGGGCCGAAAAACATTTATATATATCATCAATAAATCAGAAAATTACTGTTCAACTTCATTTGTAATTTTTTGTGAGGTTAATTTTCCTTTTGATTTGCTACGAATTTTAAATCTAGAGGCTGTTGACGAGTTATCTGCAACTGTTGTAAGATCGTTTCTCTTGCTCTTCTCGAGCCTAAAGAAAGCTTGTGTACAAAGAGCCAAATAATGTGCCTTCATTGACCATATATAGTTAAATTACTAGTAAACTGTGCATTTTCATTGCTTTGCATTGCACATGTCTTATTTTTTTCTAATATAAATGTAATTTTTGAACAAAATTTAAATACAAAATTTAATTATTAACTTCACATCAATCTATTAATGGCTTACAACTTCGCTTTGTGCCTTGGGTTTTAAGTTTTTTTCTAAGCAATGTTGTTTGATAAAGTTATCTCATGATTCACTTTATGCGTTACTTGTATCATGTTTATTGTTGCTACAACAAATATTAGACTATGGGTAGTAACGAGATCTCTGAGGTAAAAGGGTTCAATGGTTTTAGTTTGCCAAATGCAGATCCTGGGGTCCCCCCGTGGTTGCAGTACGTGGAGTTGGATCTTGGTATTGTTATTGCTTTGAATTCTGGATTGAAAGAACTTCAACCAAGAATGTTTGTTCTTTTGTTGTTATTTTAGTGTTTAAGAGGGAGAGAAGAGTATAAGGAGTGTGTTCTAAGAGTCAAGTGACCCTATACAATTGTACTTATAGAAGGAATAGTCTTCTATAAGGGGAAATGCTTGACTCTTGATCCAAGACTCCAAATATTTCCCTTTTTGATAAGTAGAAGGCTTTAGACCTGCGGTTAATAAAGTTAACTCTCCCACATGTGTTGGTTGCCTTTGGGCAGGAGAGTTTACACATAAAGTGTGATGTGATTGGATACTGATTTGTTCCTTTTGCTGCTTGTGGCAGCTAGCTTACTTTTGAACCCTCTTGGCCTTCAACCCTTTACGCTGTGTTCCTGAGTTTCATTTAAAGAAAGAAAAGAAAGGATTGGGAAGGATGTCAAGAAAAATTCGTGTTCCACAGTTTTTTTTAAGGAGCGAAAGGAAAGGAAGTGAAAGGAAAATTTTGGTTTATTTTCTTCATTTCTCATCCTTCTAAATTGGAGAGATTTGAAAGGAAATGACTTTTTAAACATAAAACACCCATTTTCCTTTCCTTTCCTTTCAACTCGAGAACATGCTAGTTAATTAAATATTTCCTTTTCACTCCCTATCTTTTCTCTCCTTAATTCCCTTTCTCTTCTCTTCCTTCGTTTATTAAACCCGGGAACACATGGTTAAGCTGGTTTGTATTTTGGTCAGTTTATTAAGCTTTGAGTTACCTACGTCATCAACCCCCCAAGTATGAGGTATTTGGGATGTAAGCTCGAATGTTTTTGACTTTTATACAACAATTTTACGACTCAAAGGTTTCAAAGCTTGAAGAGATAGAGCTTCAGTGCTTTGGGTGGTGAAGCTTCTAGATTTGAAATTTGAAATGACGGTTGATTTGACAGGTGGTAGCTTTGCAGGTGGCGGTTATTAATGTACACCCTAGGCATCATTATATCTATGGTATATTATAATAACTTCTCTTTATAATCACCTTTAACCGTTGATTATTTACTCTTTCAAAAGAAAAATCCTTTCATTTTTCTCCTTCGGTTGTTTCTTTATTCAATTACGTCAACCTTTTTTCTTCTTTTATTTCTTTCGATTATCCTTCGAAGCTATGGGTGCTAAAAGGATATAGGGGTTAGTTACTGTCGTCTTACTAGGAAGAGGTTGAGGCCTTTTGTGAGGAATGGGGTATTGATTTATCGTTTCATCCGGTGGCTCCTGGTCTTGCTAAATCAATCGATCAGTGTCCCTCTGGCTCTATCGCTTTGTATTGTCGTCACTTTGAGTTCTCCAATCTTCGTCACCCATTTTCCATCTTTGTTCTCAATGTGTTGGAATATTACCTAATTTCCTTTGGGCAATTCATCCTCATGGTCGTTCTAGGGTTTTACATTTTGAAGTTTCCTGTCGGGCATTGGGTTATTTGTAACACCTCATTATAGATTTAGATTAGGATTGGACAAACAACATCTTAACACATGTAATCATGACGTTAATTTGATCTCACAACCGAATTCAAACTTTCGAGTTTTAGCAAAACTAAAGTTATAATGACAAACACGTTTGAAAAACTTATGACTTAGTAGTTTTACAACCCAAAATAACGGAGGATTAAGTTTGATTTAACAAAGAGTTGGCAGAAGCGTTCAAATTTGGCGCATTCGGTTCTTGAGTCACCACGATCATCTTCCGACTTTCCCAATCACAATACCTAAGATTTTCCACACAACAAACAATTAAGGGTGAGTAACGAGTTGCCTCTCGCCCCTTATCACATTCGCTGTAGGCTACGGCTGCCAGACCGTAGCCACGGTCCGACTGTTGCTGTTGTTGTGTTGTGTAGAGGGCCGCTGTAAGCTACGGTTGCCGAGTTCTGACGTGGCTTGGCGAAGTAATCGTAGGTTAGGGCCCAAAGCCATAGCCTACGGTTTGTGGCTGCTGAAACTATGGTCTTGGCTGGTACTTAACCATTTTTCTTGGCCTTTTACCCTGCACCATAACCTACCTCATGTGCAGCTGAAAACATGCTTTCGAGTCCCTGAAAATCATGTACTTTGGGTTCTTACGGATCCTAGTAACCCCAAAACCATCCATTTCAAGATCTATAGGATAATCACACGATTTCCCTTGCGAACACCCATTACCCACTTAACCCACTAAGACTTGACCAAGAGTAATATTCCACGCTTACCTTCGAAGTGTTTACTTTTCCATACGAAAAGGGGCATCTATACCTCTACCCAAACTCGACGTATTCGACACAACTAAGCGTGGCGACCTACACAACTTCTTAACTTGATGGTCATTGAACGTTTACTCACTACATCAAGTGTTAATCATAACTACTAAGGGTTCTCACGACTCCCCCTCCTCATAATTGGCCCAATGGACAACCGTACTCATCTAAACTTGATGATAATATCGTTTTACCTTATTATCCTATCGTTGTGGCGATGCCTCGTGTCCATGGCCACGTGTGCCATTTCCCTCGGTCTAATTCGTCCGATCCGAATGCTAGGTTTAAAGGTTTCCATATCCATCCGGATGCCCAACACAACGAGAGGGAGTAACTTATTTATTTTCATACCATTCATCACACTTATAGCATAATCATCAATATGAAACTTTGAAGTCACAATAGGACTTACCTTATTCGTGCCCCTTGAGTTTCAACTCCTTACCCGAGCTAGTTCCCGATGTTTCTTGCTTGACACCTAGATCTGTTTACATAGACATTTAGGCATTGGTTGTTAGTTACGATTTCAAGAAACCACATGCATTTATTAAGAAGTGTTCATGCCAATTGTTATCTATAAGCATACTAACGAGGTCGAGCCTCACAATGGCATTTTGTAAAACACTTGGTGGGCAATATTTTGCAAGCTTTATTCATTGGCCTTCTAGACCATGAGATCCCACCTCAATCTAAATTTCAAGGCTCATATTATACAATTAACATCACTTTTATCATATTTCACAATTTAGGTTTAAAACACACATAATATTATCCCGATTCACCGATTCTTATACACCACCCATAAACCCACCAAGTTCATACCATGAACTTCAAGGATTTCCCCACCTAGGTTAATATTAGCATGATTTACCCAAGATTATATCATATTAAGTGTCTCTTATGCTAGAGATGCCCTCCCTAGCTATCAATGTATCAAAAGCATATACCCAAGAATTTTGACATCATCATATACATCTATAGGATGACAATTTGGATGAAATCAAAGGTTACCTAGATGATAGTTGGGTCTTAGATGACTATAATTTCACTCATGCAATAGGTAACACCCAGCTTGTTGGACGAATTTACCCAAATTCAGAGATTAAGGACTTGTGTGTAGTGTGTGTTTTGGCGTGAGGTGATAATCAGGGAATGAATTCCCGATTTTGTTTATGAAGGTTTTAAACCCAAGTTTGTCACTTGGCAGCTTTAGTCCCTCAAGATTCATTAAATAAAGTTTTAATGTTTTTCACTAATGGGTTTTCAATGAAAGTGTATATGGGTTGTGGTTCCATTAGTGTCTTATGTTGACTGAATTAGGTTCCGAAAAGCATATTAAATGGTAAACATACTTATGAAGTTTGGGGCGTTACATTATGATCCGTCATTATTGATGTTCTGACGCTTCTTTTGTTTTGGCCAAAAAATGGTGATTGTTCACTTTTGAAACGTCTTAAATCAATGTTTGTTTGATTTCGTCTCTGGTGACCACTCTTGGTTTTTGGAAAGATCGGTTTTTCCGGGTGTTCGAGTCTATTGTCCATTTTAAACTTGTTTGGAGGTATCCAGACGCCGTGTTGAATGAACTTGAGCCCTCTGATTCTGAGTTAGATGATGGTCTTTTGAAGGCTCTTAGGGATTGTCCTTCAAGGCTTCGACCTTTTCCTGAACACCTTTTGGTTTTGATGGGTGTGAGTGTTTTATGGGACCAGACGAACCGGGACCCTGTGCTTTTGAGGGATGATCAGGGTATGATGTTTTATTTTTTATCCTCTGTTTTTTTTTTTTTTTGCCTTTTCATGTTTTTATTATGTATTTCTTTCCTTGTTATAGTTATGTATCCGTTGGATTTCATCAAGTTTGATGATACTTCGGCTGTGGCATTTGGGGATGCTGATCCTGTTCCTGGTGAGGATGTGATTGTTAAGACAACAGGGTGTAGATATGATGGTGTGACATATGTGAATGTTCCGAATGCGAAGGGTTTTTACCAAGACATATTCATCTAAGCCTTCTATTCGACGATCCAGCCGTCATTTGTTGAAGGCTTCTGGTAGATCAAGCATCAGTATCTGAGCCGGTTGATGTTAGTGATGATATTGAGGTTTCGGATGAAGAAGAAGTGGAAGTTGAGGCGAATTCTAAGAAGGATGAGGGTTGGCTTTGGTTGCAGGCAAGAAGGGTAAAGGGAAAGGTAAGAAGGTTACCCTTCCTCCTTCAAAGATTTCCCCTAGGAAGCAAAGAAAGGACAAACCATAGGAAGACGCATGCGCCGACGGTGAGCTCTAAAAAACCCACCTAATACCCAGAAACCCGGTACTTAACCAACAAACCCACCGCCGATGACTACACGAAATCGACCTCGGCAACATCTAGATCTAAACAGGAAAAGATGAGAATCTGAGAGCTCGAGCGACGGAGAGAGAGTGAGAGTGAGAGAGAGAAAGAAAGAGCTCGAGCGACATAGATAGAGATAAAGATAAAGAAAGAGAGAGAGAGAGGGGTGGGGGAGAACCGGTGGAAATTACAAAACAATGAAGAGTGTTATACACTCTTCGCAACCGCACATAAACACCAATAAAAAAACCCAACACAAGAAACCACCTCACAACCTATAAAGCACAACGCACAACCCACACAACACAAAACACCCACTAAGCGCAACGTACAACAACCCACTGCATAAACAACTTACTATTTAGTATATTTATAATACAAGACCTAGTCATAAATCATAAGTTATTTGTTGGATTTTAGATTCTTAATCAAAATTATTGATTTAATCTAATCTACAAGCTTAAAATTTAAACTTGATTAAACCAAACCAAACTTGGGCTAAATCTTTTGCTTAGAAATACATTAAATGGAGGTATAAAAGCTTCATATAAAAACATAAATAGTTTGATACTGTTAATTCAATGTTTTCAGAACCGGATCGGACGTGGAACTAGAGTCATCACCGGTCCGACCGGTCCGGTCCGGGTTTCAAAACCTTGAGGCCAAGTATACAAAAAAAAAAACCCGATAACTGATATCCGGTCAATTAGTCTTCGGTTAATCGATTTTTGTTAATTCAATTTTTGGTTGATTTTGGTTTCATTTTATTTAGTTTGTTTTCGGTTCGGTCTTGGTTAATAGTTTAGTTGTTGTTCACCTCTTGATACTTATGACCAAAGTTATAAATTTGATCCCTAAGTATAAAATTACAGAAATGATCCCTAAATATAAATATGGCACTCGTTATTTTTTTTATATTAGTCAACCTGTCAGAAATACATGATATCAAATACCACTTCTAAAATCTATCTATACAACTAATATATGAAACTCAATGTGGACACTTGTTCATCCCACATTGATCCTCCAATTACATAGCCAATCAATTTGTGCCAAGTGTCCCATTGTGAGATTTTATAAAATTTTTCTTTTTCTTAAAAAATAAAACAAAGAAAAATATATAAACCTAAAAAAAAAAAAGAAAAACAACTTGAATAACATAAACACAATCGTCTCTCATTCAACCAAACCCTAGCACACACCCGATCGGCGAAATCACTCCATCAAGCGTCTTCTTCTTCATCTCATATTCAAGGTATTATCTCTTCTATCATTATCTCAGTCAATTGTCCTTCGTATATCTCTGTTTTCTCGATTTTTTTGGCCTTTCTTACTGATTTCGCTGTGTATTTGATTTTTTTTATTTGTGTTTTGTTTGATTTCAATTATTGAGTTATAGTACTTGCATTACATCTATTATTGATCGATTTTATTAATATTTAGTTTTTTATGGTTTATGTTTGATGATCCGTGTTTAATACACAGATGTTCGATAATTTTTGTATGGTTTATATGTGTAGATCTGATTTATCTTTTAATGTTAATGTATTGTCTGTAATATGCATCAATTTTGTAATGTTGATCTGTTTTATTAACTTACATTGATTTTAGGGGATTTTGGTTCATCATTCAGATTTGGTCGATTTGTCTGTAATATGCATCAATTTTGTAATGTTGATCTGTTTTATTAACTTACATTGGTTTTAGGGGATTTTGGTTCATCATAGATGTCATTTGATTCAGATCCATTATATTTACAGTCAAGTTCTTTGTTATGTAATACTTTTAGTATATAATTATCGATTTAGGGATTTTTTAGGTAAATTGATTTTTTAAGGTTTGAGTGATTCTTCTTTAATTTTCATTTATTATTATTCATATTGATTAAGGGTTTATGTTTTAGGTTACAACTTAGTGTTTGTGTTTTAGGTTTCAACATGTATTTCAAAATGTTTTTTCAAGCTTTTATTTAAACAGTGTGAATGTTTTTGCAAATTAGTTGATCTATGCTTACAGTTTTAATTTTTGTTTATAAAACAGTGACACAATGTTGTATGGGTTTTGGTTATATATGGAGGATAACGACGTCGCTGCTTTGGTAAGATATCTAACATGTTTTACTGTGTTGCCATAATATATGTTTTAAAGTATAATCTGTTTTCAATATTTTAAATTGTGTGTATTTTTTGATTCAGCCGTTACCTTCTGATTATGGTGAATGGATCAACAAATATAATTATCCCACTGGTGTTACCAAGGTCCGCACATTAACCTCTGAGGTGTTTGAGGTTACAGTATCAAGCATCAATGGAAACTGGTACTTTTACGACGGCTGGAGAAGCATGATCAATGAATTAAGGTACCCACCTGAATGTAACTTCATATTTCAATATGAAGAAAATCTTCATTCATTCCGGATCATCAGTTTCCATCAGGATGCAGTATCGGCACCTGGTAACTTTTTTTACTGCAGTTTGAAGGACCATAAATGTGACGACCGGGAAATTTTTTCTTTTTATCGCTTCGTTCTCTTTGACTTCGGGAAATTTTTGGGACGAAAATTCTTTCAACAGGGGGATGATGTGACACCCGGCATGTTTGGGTCAACATTTTATAAACACATAAGTCTACCTTAGCGAAAAACGTTTATTAAACATACTTGACGGGGTCGGTAGAGTCGGAACGCAGTCCGTATTGTCCAGGGTCAAATGATTCGGGAGATCATTGGGTTAGTCACACACACACACACACGATACGAGTCCCGTTGTTGGTGAATTACATAAACTAATTAAGTGTATGTGTAGACTAATCGTCGTATGGTGGATTATATGCTTAGATGTGTTTAAATTGTGTGTAGATAATCATCCGTGCTTAAATATGTTAAACATAGACTAAGGTTGCATGCTCGTATGGTAGGGTGCGTTAAAATGCGTTAAACACGACAAATTGGAAAACTAGAAAAACGCGAGTCCTGGTTTGACCAATCGAATGGGCGAACCTGGACAATACTCCTGGTTTGACCCTTGTAAAAGGAATTGAACCTGGGATATGGAATTGAAACACAACGCTATTGGAAACGCAACACTTTTTGAAAACGCAATGTTTATGAAACGCAACACTTTTGAAACGCAACGCTTATGAAACACTACACTTTTGAAACGCAACGCTTATGAAGCGCTACACTTTTGAAACGCAACGCTTATGAAACGCAACGCTTGTTTTAAATTACTATACGACGAAACGCAACGCTAAGTCCCTAATAAAAACCATGAATGTGCGGGGCACAACGGGGGAAATGTGGATAGATCTATTGGGCTTGACGAACCCCACCCGACGGCTGGGAGCCGGGCGGGTGCATATTGTCTCTATTTTCGGCAACTCAAACACGGACGGCAACACACGCAACGCTTGTCAGTAATGGTTTCGGCAACACAGTCGTAGTAGTAAGGAAACGCTTGTTATTTACTTAAGGTTTTGCATACTTGGTACTTTTGAGATGAAACTCTTTACGCTTGAAACGCTTTGTGAACTTAAAACCTGTGAACTCACCAGCATTATATGTTGACGTCTTTTTGGCATGTTTTCTCAGGTCGCTAAGGTAGCAACATTGAGTATAGGCGCACGGAGTCTCACGGAGTCTCACGACGTCTAGGGATCATATGCATGTTTTGTTAAACATTTCAGACTTTGAGTTTTACTTTTAAGTTGTAATAATACATTTTGCTTCCGCTGTGTTAGAACGGTTTTGAAACTCAATGGTAGTTTACGTTGTTTTCTTATCATATAGATGTCGTTTATTGTGACCGTTGACTTGGATCCTGGTGTGTCACGCGCCTCGCGGTAAAACCCCGCATGTGGAAATTTGAGGGTGTGACAGATTGGTATCAGAGCCAATGGTTATAGTGAACTAGGACTGCATGTAGAGTCTAGTCTATAGCCGAGTATCACACACGTTAGACGGTCACACATAGTTAGGAGTCGCGTCATTTGGTAAACATACTAATCTTGTCGGGGTGTCAGTGTCCTCATCACACAGTATCACATTATCTATCTTTTGTTATTCCTACCTTGGTTCTATCTTCTTCTTCGGGTTTGAAGATGAAAGGGCTTATCGCTTATACTTGGCAGAAGTTTACATTGGGGTGGCTTCGGCACACTTTTGAGATTTTTCCGGGATTTGGATATCTCCCCTCTATGCTCTAATGTACATACTTGCCTACACACACACACACACACACACATTATCATGCACTAGTACTTGTCATAGTACACTCCTGAGCGACTGTTCACTTTGGGATCCTCGTGCGATAACAGTTTCTTTTAGGAATGTGTGTATCGGGTGATTTGAAGTTCTAGCTAGGAGCACGCCTAGAGGACCATGTAGAGCGATTTGTTATTTCGGGTGCACACGAAATCATAAATCGAAATGCATGAAAATCTTGGTGGACTTCGTGTTCGGACTAATGGTCATGCTGGAACCACGTTCTGAATTCGTTTGGTCACTTGTAGCTCGATCTGTTGGTGGTTTTGAGTATCTTGTCTCATGTTTGGCAGAACATGTCTGGTCGCGCTGGTGGACGTGCTGGTGGACGCCGTGGTGGCGGCGGGGGTCGCAATGGCGGTGGACGAGGTGGTGGGAACATCACCATGACTCAGGCAGAGTTGGAGAACATGTTGCAGCAGCAGTTGAACGTTGCGTTGGCTGCTTTCCAGGCTGCTCAGCAGACCCTGGGAAATACTAATCAGGTGCAGTCTGGGTGCACCTACAAGAAGTTCATGGACTGTAAGCCTCATTTCTTCAATGGGACTGAAGGGGCAGTGGGTCTGCTCCGGTGGTTAGAGAAGATCGAGTCGGTGTTTGCTATGTGTAACTGTCCTGACGCTGATCGTGTCAAGTATGCTTCTGCTACTCTAGAGGGACACGCTTTGACCTGGTGGAACTCCACCACTGCGAATCTTGGCCTGGGTGAGGCCAATGCTATGCCGTGGTCTGAGTTTGTTCAGATGTTGCGAGCGGGGTATTGCCCGAGGGACGAGATTATGAAGTTGGATCATGAGTTCTGGAATCTGAAGATGGTTGGGTCGGAGATCGAGGAGTTTACTGCTAGGCATAACGAGTTGGCTGTGATGTGCCCCGGTTTGGCTACACCAGAGTACCGGAGGATTGAGCACTACGTTGCTGGGTTAGTGCCGGAGATTGCGGGACTTGTTGCCGCTGCTGATCACACTACCATGTTTGCCACTGTTCGGGCAGCTCACAAGCTGACCAACATGAAGGTTGCTGAGGGTGTTCTACCTCCGAGGGGTGCTGCTGTGAAAGCTCCTGCGGACAACAAGAGAAAGTGGGAGAGTGCTGGGAAGAACATTGGGTCGTCTCAACAGCAGGTTAAGAGGCAGGACGTTGTGGGAGCGTCATCTGAACAGAAGACCGGGGGTTATGTCGGTAAGAACCCGAAGTGTAACACGTGTGGGTATCATCATGTTGGGGGTTGTGATGAGTTTCGATGTAAACGTTGTCAGCGAGTCGGTCACTTGGCTAAGGATTGTAGGGCCAATCTTCAGCCAAAACAGACTCAAGTGGTTGTCCCCGCTTCTGCTTCTAGGGGAAACCATGGGTGTTTCAACTGTGGAGAGACTGGGCACTTCAAACGTGATTGTCCTAAGCTAAACCAAGGGACTGCAAGTGGTGCTGGGAACGAAGGTGGCGGTCGAACTACTCGTGGTCATGTCTACGTCATTGGCGCTAGGGAGAACCAGGAGGATCCTGACACTGTTACTCGTGAGTATTCTTTTCTCGATTCTCGTTATGCTTACATTCATTCCCATTCACATTGTTTGGCGATTCGTATTCATTGTGTGCATCCAGTCTGGTATTTGGTCATCGTTTTGCATTCATGGGTCTGATGTGGGTCCTTTAGAGATGCTACTTGGACGGTACCAGTGTGTCATTTATACCGATCACAGTAGTCTCTAGTAGGCCTTCGATCAGGAGGATTCATTCTTTTGTATTCACTTTGGGGAGGGCGGTTCCCGGCAAAGAGTATCTGTTGATATCATCTTTCGTTCGTGGTTATCATTTCGTTTGTGTTCTGGGAAACGTTACTTGGGATAGGTCGACACTCATTACTGTCGAAGAGTGAATCTCGGGGCGAGATTCCTTTCAACAGGGGGATGATGTGACGACCGGAAAAATTTTTATTTTTATCGCTTCGTTCTCTTTGACTTCGGAAAATTTTCGGGACGAAAATTCTTTCAACAGGGGGATGATGTGACACCCGGCATGTTTGGGTCAACATTTTATAAACACATAAGTCTACCTTAGCGAAAAACGTTTATTAAACATACTTGACGGGGTCAGTAGAGTCGGAACACAGTCCGTATTGTCTAGGGTCCAATGATTCGGGAGATCATTGGGTTAGTCACACACACACACACACACACGATACGAGTCCCGTTGTTGGTGAATTACATAAACTAATTAAATGTATGTGTAGACTAATCGTCGTATGGTGGATTATATGCTTAGATGTGTTTAAATTGTGTGTAGATAATTATCCGTGCTTAAATATGTTAAACATAGACTAAGGTTGCATGCTCGTATGGTAGGGTGCGTTAAAATGCGTTAAACACGACAAATTGGAAAACTAGAAAAACGTGAGTCCTGGTTCGACCAATCGAATGGGCGAACCTGGACAATACTCCTGGTTCGACCCTTGTAAAAGGGGCGAACCTGGGATATGGAATTGAAAGAATTTCATTCGACCAAGTCAGGGTACATTCGACCCTGTGAAAGGGTCGAAGGAGGGTACATTCGCCCAGGTGAAAGGGGCGAATGTGGACATAGTATAAATACCACACTTTGTCATTTTCACCATTTCACAAACCCTAAACGCCTCTAAACACTCTCTAGCAACTTTAAACATTGGGGAAGGAGTTTTTGCCCTTGTTTTCTATAATCTAACCTACAAACATCTTCTATACAAAGATCTAAGGTGTGTTCTTCATTCTAAATCATTTTTAAAACATTTCAATTCGTTTTCATTAAACCCCAAGAGTCCAGATCTGATTCAAACATGTTTTCATGGATAAAAACCTTCCTAATATCTTTCTAAACAAAACCTATTCATAAACAATGAGTTTTCATACAAATTAACATGTGTTAATGGTGTTTTATGTGGTGTTATGTATTGTTTGATGATTGATTGCTGTATAGATGTTATAACAATGATCTAGGACTGTTATTGATGATGATTTAGGATTGAGATAGGTTACAATTGATTATTGATGATGTTTTGTTCATTTTGGGGATTTTGGGTTAGATCTAGGGCTTGTTCATGATGATAGTGATAAGGATATGATTGGGGGTTTATTGTTCATGATAATCTGAGTATATTAAGTTGATTATTGATTGATTTCAGAAAGTTTCCTAATTGGGTAAAGATTGCATGCGTTTGATGTGACATCTCCATAATTTGCTATTTCGGGTAACTTGTAAAACGGACGGATTTCGGGATAAAATTGGTAGGGTTTTGTAGGAATATGTTAATGATAGTTGACTGCTGTGATTGGTGATGTTTCGTGATGTTTTCGGACCGTTTAGATGCGTTTTGGTGCGTTTTATAAAATGCTGATGAAAACGGGCGAACGTGGAATAAAATTGGTTCGAATGGGCGAACGTGGAACAAAACGTGGCTCAAACGGGCGAACGTGGTTCAAACGGGCGAACGTGGAACAAAACGTGGCTCAAACGGGCGAACGTGGAAATGGGAAAAACCACATTCGACCATCTGATGTCCGGAATGAGATTTTTGATGCAAACTAAGTGTTTTATGCTTGAAACTTATGTGTTAAACTTATGTGCATGACTAATTGATGTAATAGGTCACCAACGGGATGTCGGGTCGGTCTGGGATGTCCGGTTAACGTTTAAACACACTTTTTAACACACGTAGTCAAGATCTGGACAATCGGGGACTAGTTAGCCTTCGGGTTAATAGTCATCACACTTATGTAAACTCATTGATAGGTTGTCATTAGTTGGGATTATCATACACGTGTTGGAATTCTAGTTATCAGAAGACGCACTCTAAGGTGAGTTTCACGGCCCCTCTTTTATACACTTTTTCTCGGGGGAGAAGCATGCCACACGTTTTAACAAATACAACGCTTATGTTTTATAACGCAACACTTTTGAAACGCAACGCTTTTGAAACACAACGCTTATGAAACGCAACACTTTTGAAACACAACGCTATTGGAAACGCAACACTTTTTGAAAACGCAATGTTTATGAAACGCAACACTTTTGAAACGCAACGCTTATGAAACACTACACTTTTGAAACGCAACGCTTATGAAACGCTACACTTTTGAAACGCAACGCTTATGAAACGTAATGCTTGTTTTAAATTACTATACGACGAAACGCAACGCTATGTCCCTAATAAAAACCATGAATGTGCGGGGCACAACGGGGGAAATGTGGATAGATCTATTGGGCTTGACGAACCCCACCCGACGGCTGGGAGCCGGGCGGGTGCATATTGTCTCTATTTTCGGCAACTCAAACACGGGCGACAACACACGCAACGCTTGTCAGTAATGGTTTCGGCAACACATTCGTAGTAGTAAGGAAACGCTTGTTATTTACTTAAGGTTTTGCATACTTGGTACTTTTGAGATGAAACTCTTTACGCTTGAAACGCTTTGTGAACTTAAAACCTGTGAACTCACCAGCATTATATGTTGACGTCTTTTTGGCATGTTTTCTCAGGTCGCTAAGGTAGCAGCATTGAGTATAGGCGCACGGAGTCTAGGGATCATATGCATGTTTTGTTAAACATTTCAGACTTTGAGTTTTACTTTTAAGTTGTAATAATACATTTTGCTTCCGCTGTGTTAGAACGGTTTTGAAACTCAATGGTAGTTTACGTTGTTTTCTTATCATATAGATGTCGTTTATTGTGACCGTTGACTTGGATCCTGGTGTGTCACACGCCTCGCGGTAAAACCCCGCATGTGGAAATTTGAGGGTGTGACAATAAATCAACGCACAAACGTCTTGTAAGTTTAATCAACTGTGATTCAACTAAATTATGTAAATGTTTTTTTTTACACAGACATTTATTAATGTTTTATAAATAATTATTTTTGCTTCTTAGCATATTAGTCTCTTTGTTGCACATGGATTACTAAATAAAAAGCTTCCAGTAAATCCAGTAGATTGCAGATCTGTTTGGCGTTCATGCTTTGAGTTAGAGATTGTGCGTGAAGATGGTCATTTTTATGGTACTAGAGGATGGCCTTGGGTGCAGGATGCTCTTGGAATAACAAAGGAGCATTTAATTGTTTTTGAAATCGTTAAGCCGGTATTATTTTCTTCATTTCATACATGTTTTTTCTATTTTAAAAATTATTTTACTGGATTTATTCTAATGCGTTTTAATTTTTCATTGTTTTGGATAAAAAAGAGGATCTACAATTTGTCGTTGTTTTTGAAGAACAAGCTTACTCTTCCATGTGAGGAGTTTTGGGCAACAAGGGTTAAGGTGGAATATGAAGATGAAAATGAACTGGATGAAGATGTAATTATTCTTTCTGATGATGATGGACAGGATGATGCTGAAGGTGAACCGGTCAAAGATGTTCAAGACAGTTCAATGGAGGTTGATGATGATGGAGCTGAAGCTGTGGATGATGAAGGTGTGCCAATGGTGTTCACTGTTGACAATCACTTTGTAAGTGTTACAAGTTAGTTCTTACAGTTTCCATTTATTTGCACATTAATCAATCAGGTTTTAAAAAGTGTGTTTATACTATAGTAATAGGTTTGTTGCAGTCAGTTGATGTTCATTCTACATAGCTATAATATATAGTTAGTTAATACGTAACGATGGATTGATGACATCTTGAAATGGTAATCAACTCAAATAATGAATGTATGTGATTGTTATTGCTATTTCAAGCTTTATGATTTATGTTTATTCTAAATTCAACAAATATGCAGAATGATTTGAATTAATTTTTAGTGTATAGACTTGGTGTCGCAAAACTTAATTGTTAATCTGTCAAGGTTATTTGCAGTCATTATTTGTTTAGTATAAACGTAGATAATACTAAACAAGTTATAGATATGTCATATTGCATTAAATGGATGACTAATATGTTTTGTGAAACTTCGTTAATAGGTCAAGTAATGAGTAGTTGTGATTGTTATTACAATTTCAAGCCTTATCATTTATGTTTCTTCTTATGTAGCGTATGAAGCTTGAGTGGGCAACGCAGAACGCTTTGAACCGTAAGAGGGCGTTAAGCGTATCTGATGCTGAGGGTCGGTCATGGGGAGTGTATGTGGGAATCGAGGGGTCAAGAGGAAAACCCCATTGCAACATCAGAGGCATGCAGGCTTTTGTCGATGATAAGGGACTTCATACGGGTGATAAAATGCATTTTCTGTTTTTCAAAAACCAAGGTTCGTTCAGGCTTTCTAATGTGGTTAGAGGTGACGGTAATTAGGTGGTTTTAGGTTGATGACACTTATTTGTAGGATGACAACTTTTGGTGGGTAACATAACAAAAAAAGGGGTTGTGGTTTGCAGTGACTAACTTTTGCACGTTTACTACTTATGTGGTAATTCGTGAATTTTGGGGATTTTTGTGTTTAGCATCAGTAATATTCTGACTGATTATGTGGATTAGTTAACAACACTATATATTGCATAAGTATGTTATGGATAATAGTTGTCTATGTTAATGTTAATTGGTTGTTTAGGAAGTAAGATAGTAAACATAGTGTATAATGGTTTTTTTTTTTAAAAAAAACTTTATAATTTAAAGATAATGTTGTTTGTTTTTAGTAAACTGTTTGACTTTTTTAAAATTTTATATTAATCTCTTATTTATACCATTTTCTTAATTATGGAAATCTGTTTTATAAACGTATTTTAGGTTACTAAATGGTTTGACTTTTTTAAAAATCATATTAATTTCTTATTAATGCCAAATTTTAAAATTAACGCTTAGTGGTCACATACTTTTTCACCGTTTACTGCTTATGTAGTAAACTGTGTATTTTTTGGGATGTTATGTCTTTAAACTCGAATATCCTGCTATGGTTTGTTGACAATATGATCACGAATCATGAGATATTCCTAGCAGTAGTCTAATATTGTAATTGTTAATGCAAGGATTTGTAAAGTATGTTAACCATCTTTCAACCTTATAGTATTATAGTAAGTTACAATTATTTAGGTCAAATGGAAAAATTTTACTACAACGATTTTTTCTATATTAACGTTTAGTAATTAGTAATTATGTTTTAGATTTTTGGTTTTATATATGAAGTCCTCATAAAAGTTCAAATAGAAACAATTTTTTAAGTTATGAAAATATACATTTTTTGACTTTATTAATACGCCTCTTTATTGATGTACAATTTAGTCAACTTTTAATTTAGTCAAGTCAAATATTAAATTTGGTCAACTTTTAAATTAAGTAAGAACTTTAAAATTTATAACTTTCTAAATCAAGGTGTGTCCAAGCTTTCTAATGTTGTTAAGGTTAATGGTAATTAGTGGGGTTATTGGTGGTGGTTTCTAGATTTAGATTTGACTTTTTTATTAAATTTGGTTGATTTTTAAAGGTTTTAATTTGACTCAAATTTTAGTAAATTTCAACACAATAATATCAAACGGTTTTCATTTAAAAAATTCAAAACATATTCGTTTTTTTTTTTTGGCAACCTTTGACTTCTTATTAAATGTAAATGTCTTAGATTTTTTCACGTTTAACACAAAATTCCATTATTATTAAAAATGATACAAATTTAACAATTATATTTAAGCTAAATTTTGTATACTTAACCAATTTGTTTTATACCCAAACATCTAATTTTTAAAAACAAACACTTTACAATTCTTTCAACTAAATTTAAATGAAGATGAAAGTTAAATTTGGTAGATTAAAGTTTAAAAAATAACCAATTAAACAATTCTTTGTTAAATTTGAAACCTTTAAATTTGGTAGATTACGTTTATTTTAGGTAGAGAAAATTGGTCGAATAGTCCCTGTGATTTGCACAATTTTCACCTATAGTCTCCAAGTTTTTAAAATTACAGGTATAGTCCTCAATTTTTGGTGTTTCTTAACTCGGATAGTCCTTGGAGTGACTGTAAAATTACTAAATTACCCTTTTGATGGATGGAGGTTAAATAATCCAGTTAAGTAGATGTAAAATTACTAAATTACCCTTACCCCAATAAAAATAAAAATAAATCAATTAATTAATAAAAATTAAAGAGGGTCCACTTAACCTCTTAGCCAATTATTTTTCTCCACCTATTTTAGTAGGACCCACCAACTTCATCTTCCCCACCCTATCAACACCACCACCCACCACTAACCCTCTCTCTTGCACATCACAACTAGCACCTCCCCCCCCTCTCTCTCTCTCTCATTCTCTCTCTCTTACTAATTTCCTGTCAACACTCCACCCTCAAACCCTAGTCCAGACTCATCGCCTTCTCCATCTGTTGCCAGTAAATCCTCTCCTGCTGCCACTAAGTTGAAGTCACCTCTTCCACCACGCCCTCCTCCCTCATCCTCTCTCAAGCGGAAGCTCAGTAACAATTTGTGCTATTCTTATTATGATGACGTGGCTCAACTTTTAGGTAATTGTGCATGTGAGACCAACTAGTAAGAATGAGGAAGAAGGGGAAGTGATAGTGCAGAAGACGTCTGGTGATTCGTTGACCATTCTTGGCCAACCGTTTTCTTTCGATTTTGTTGCAGACGCTACATCTTCTCAGGCGAGTTGCTTGTAGTTTATTTGTCTGTATAAAATCCATTTAGATCTTAACCTAGATGAAGTAACTTGTCTGTTCAGATGGATATATTCAATCTTGTATGTTTATTGGATGGATAATAGTGGATTCTTGGGCGTTCTCAACGATAGGATTAGTTATTGGATGGATATGTTTATTGGATAGGATTCTTGTATGTTTGTTGGATGGATAATTTGTCTGTATAAAATCCAATTGATTTATTTTTATTTTTATTTTTATTGGGGTAAGGGTAATTTAGTAATTTTACATCTACTTAACTGGATTATTTAACCTTCATCTATCAAAAGGGTAATTTAGTAATTTCACAGCCACTCTAAGGACTATCCGAGTTAAGAAACACCAAAAGTTGAGGACTATACCTGTAATTTTAAAAACTTGAGGACTATAGGTGAAAATTGTGCAAATCACAAGGACTATTCGAACAATTTTCTCTTTTAGGTATTTTGAAACCTTTATATTAGATAGGTTTAGATTTTAATGTGGTATATAGATTTAATTAAAAAAAATGTTTTTTTTTTTAATTTTAGCAACATTTAAATCTAAATTAATTCTGGTTTCCATTTTATAATTTCCTTTTTAATATTATTAATTCCTTAACATAAATAAATCTGGCAATTTAGAACTTTATATACAGATTTTGTTTCGTAAACTATAGTGTAATTCCTTCAACTTTGTCAGGTATGTTTATCAAATTTTACATAATCATTCAGACCCTTTTTTATTCATGTAATGTTGTATTACTTACATTCTATTAACTTGCAGCTTTATGGATCCGAACAACATTACGTTTTTGAATGATATCAATTGGAGGATGTCTCAATATACAATCAAAGTTAAGGTGCTTAGGATCTGGAAGCGACTAAACCGCAAGAATCTTGCAGAAATTCTTTTCTACATATGTTTCTGATGGATTTACAGGTTAGTGTTTAAGGTATTGATTTTTTAATTTATGTTATTAACATGTTATTGTTACTAATAATTCTGATTAACTTTATTTTGTGTCGCTTTAATAGATAGTTTCATTTTAACCAATATTATGTTTATATGCAGAGGGATCAATAAACTTATTGTTAATAACACTAACAATTGTTAGTACACATAAAGTACACGTATTGTTAATAACAATAACCAATAACTTTTTTATTTTATAATTAATATTTCAAATTTTAAATTCATATATTAACAACCGCCACTTTTTAAGCTTGTTGCAGAAACAAGTCTTTTCATCTGCTCATACAATTAATAGGGAATATTAATTATTATCAGTGTTGAAAATCTATGTTGTCCATTCAGTTCTTTACACGCGTTTTAACATATGTATATAATCATAATCACTAAACATAAATCACAACTCTACTTTCTTCAAAATAAACACACATAAGTTCTAAAAAAAAGATATTAAGCAATGGAAAAGGTTGTGAGTTGGAGGTTATGCAGTATCAAGCGTAGATATTTGGTGAACATGAGTGACAATTCATGTTTAGTTTTTGGTTCAAGAAAAGCTGTTATGCAAATGGGAGAAGAGTTTCAAAGAGAAATGTATGACTTTGGAAGAACCATGAGGTTGCCAAGCATTGAAGAAAGGAGACTGATTGGGAAGTTGGAAGACATCTTTCAAGTGGATGAGTTTGATGAACTTATGGAGGTATTTCCTGTCTACAGTTGGTTTTTTGTTGAAAATCTAAATATTGCAAGTGTGCAGTTTACCGATGGGTCATATCGGTTGATGTCAAGAGATGAACTTGAAAACTGCAATGACTATGACTTGCTGGTGGAACTTGATAAGGTAGGCATGTCTAACAGCAGTAGAAGCTTAGCGATGGTGAACCTGGAACAAATGATTCGCCTAAAAATGAGACACCCGGCACGTTTGGGTTAACACTTTATGAACACATAAGTTTACCTTAGCGAAAAACGTTTATTAAACATACTTGACGGGGTCAGTAGAGTCGGAACACAGTCCGTATTGTTCAAGGTACAATGATTCGGGAGATCATTGGGTTAGTCACACACACGCACGATACGAGTCCCGTTGTTGGTGAATTACATAAACCTATTGAGTATGTATGAAGGTTATGGGTCGTGTGGTGGATTATATACATAGGTGTGTTTAAATGATGTGTAGATAATTATACATGCTTAAATATGATAAACATAGACTAAGGTTGCATGCTCATGTGTTAAGATGTGTTAGAATGCGTTAAACACGGCAAACTGGAAAACTAGTTAAAAAGGGACTCTGGTTCGACCACTTCGAATGGTCGAAGGAGATAAATTGCTTTGGTTCGACCCTTGTAAAGGGGCGAACCTGGGAACTGGGATGGAAAGGATTTCCTTCGACCACAGAAGGACTCATTCGACCCTGAGAAGGGTCAAAGGAGGGCTCATTCGCCCATTGAAAAGGGGCGAATGTGGACATAGTATAAATACCACACTTTGTCATTTTTCACCATTTCACAAACCCTAACCGTCTCAAAACACTCTCTAGCAACCTTAAACATTGGGGAAGGAGTTTTTGCCCTTGTTTTCTATAATCTAACCTACAAACATCTTCTACACAAAGATCTAAGGTGTGTTCTTCATTCTAAATCATTTTTAAAGCATTTCAATTCGTTTTCACTAAACCCCAAGAGTCCAGATCTGATTCAAACATGTTTTCATGAATAAAAACCTTCCTAATATCTTTCCAAACAAAACTTATTCATAAACAATGAGTTTTCATACAAAATAACATGTGTTAATGGTGTTTTATGTGATGTTATGCATTGTTTGATGATTGATTGCTGTATAGATGTTATAACAATGATCTAGGACTGTTATTGATGATGTTTTATGATTGAGATAGGTTACAATTGATTATTGATGATGTTTTATCCATTTTGGGGGTTTTGGGTTAGATCTAGGGCTTGTTCATGATGATAGTGATAAGGATATGATTGGGGGGTTTATTATTCATGGTAATCTAAGTATATTAAGTTGATTATTGATTGATTTCATAAAGTTTCCTAATTGGGTAAAGATTGCATGCATGATGATGTGACATCTCCATAATTTACTATTTTGGGAAACTTGTAAAACGACTAGATTTTGGTGTAAAATCGGTAGGGTTTTGTAGGGATTAGTTATCCATGCTTGACTGCTGTGTTTGATGATGTTTCGAGTCGTTTTGAATGTGTTTGAAGCGTTTTTAAGGAAAATTGCACAACAGGGGCGAACCTGGCCTCCTTCGACCGGTCGATGGTGCGAAGGAGGGACTCCAGGGTCGAACCTGGCTACTAAATGGTCGAACGTATTACAAATGGGCGAAGGAGGGAGAAAAGGGGCGAAGGTAGCCACATTCGACCGTTTAAAGCCTCATTCGACCACTTAGGACTACATTCGACCCTACGGTTTCTAAAATGAGATTTTTGATGCAAACTAAGTGTTTTATGCTTGAAACTTATGTGTTAAACTTATGTGCATGACTAATTGATGTAATGAGTCACCAACGGGATGTCGGGTCGGTCTGGGATGTCCGGTTAACGTTTAAACACACTTTTTAACATACGTAGTCAAGATCTGGACAATCGGGGACTAGTTAGCCTTCGGGTTGATAGTCATCACACTTATGTAAACTCATTGATAGGTTGTCATTAGTTGGGATTATCATACACGTGTTGGAATTCTAGTTATCGGAAGACGCACTATAAGGTGAGTTTCACGGCCCCACTCTTTTACTGGTTTTACATTTTCGGGGGAGAAAACATGCTGTGTCCTTTAAACGTGTGTTAACTATGTTTTCATAAAAAGGCGTTTCAACTATGTTTTGGTATTCATGAATTCATTGGGTTTGGAGTATTCATTATGTTTTCACGTATTCATTATGTTTTGGAGTATTCATTATATTACTATGCGATCTTTGGAAGTCCCGGGGGAAACCATGAATGTGCGGGGATGCACAACGGGGGAAATGTGGATAGCGCTATTTGGGCTTGACCCGCCCCACTCGACGGCTTGGAGGGCCGGGCGGGTGCATATTGTCTCTTAGGTATTCAGTATTCAGTATGCAGTATTCAGTATTCATTCGGGCACGTATTCAGTATTCACAGTATTCGAGTCCAGTAATGGTTTTCCAATCGCAGTAGTAACAAGTATTCATATGTTTTGCATGCATGTGGTCTGGATTGACCATGGGTATTCAGTTGGAGTCGATTTTCACTTGGAGTTGGTATACATTTGGAGTTGGTATTCATTAAAAACCTGTGAACTCACCGGCATTATTTGCTGACGTATTTAGCATGTTTGTCTCAGGTCGCTAAGGTAGCAGCTGTCGATAGGCGCACGGAGTCTCACGGCGTCTAGGATTCATGTGCATCTCATTTAGTATTTTCAGACTTTCGTACTTTTGAGTTCACGTTGTAATAAAGTTTTACGCTTCCGCAGCGTTGGATCATTTATGAAAACTTAATGGTTTGCTTATGTCATTTTTACGTATCATATAGTGTTGTTTATTGTGACCGTTGACTTGGATCCTGGTGTGTCACGCGCCTCGCGGTAAAACCCCGCACGTGGAAATTTGAGGGTGTGACAAAAAATCATGAATCTGAAGGAGGAAGCGGCAATGGTGGAAGCAGGGGAGTCATCCGATTCTGAAATGGATGATGATGAAGAAGCTGATTAAGTATAGTATGTTTTATATGAACTTAAAATACTTTTGGTTGATATGTAATGAATATGTTATGATGCAGTTTATTAACAACGTTAGTAAAAGTTGAAATTTTGATGTATAATTATTATAACAACCTTAATCAGTTATGGTTAGTAATCTATTGGTTTTGTTATTAGGTTAATATTTTTCATTACTTTTATTTGAACTTGGCTTTAGGTTGTAAATAGAGTGTTCCAATAATTCTTGATTATAGTAGTAAATATGCGTTGCTTTAAGTGGTAAGAATAGAATTTAGAAAACTTATGAATAGATTTAAAGTTCATAGTGAAAGTTGTGAATTGCAAGGCTATGATATGTACAATACATAAGTAAAATATCAATATTGATTTGAATAATTGTTATTAGATGAGTAACTTTTAAAAGTTTATAAAAAGCTAGGTTATAGTCACGCGTGTACACACGTTGTATACCCAAGTCAAATGACAAAATGCCAATGATATGTTGGTGATAAAAAGCTAGGTTTTGTTTGTATTTTTTATAATTGTTCCATGATCACCCTCATTGAAGTTGATTTAAGTTTTTACTGTAAACAAAACATGCCTATTTTAAACAGACATAAAAACTGCATTTACATCCTTCAAAGTTTGAACCATGTGTTCATGTTAAAATATAACAAATTGTGTAATGATTATGGATATATAGATATAATCTATGGATTTTATTTTACAATATTGATAATTAAAATTTTTTTATGTACCGACTATCGAGTATGTCAGTTGTTCAATTAAGGAATAAAAGTTTTTCATTATGGCCCGTGAATGGATAAGCCCAATAGTCTATAGAAGTCCAACCCAATTCATAAAAGTTTGTTTCAAAATATAACTACGTGTACAGGTCCATAAGTTTTCACCATGGGTCATTATTGGATAAGCCTAGTAGTGTTAGTAGCCATGGGTTTTAGACTTTTAGTAAAATTATATTTTGTCTCATCTTCTTTGTATTGTCTGTTAACATTATAAAAACTGTTTTGACCGTGTTATATTAATTTGCACTAAGTGGTGACACCTTTTTAGTTATTGCAACTGGATTTTTAGCAGAGATGGAGTTAAATTGTTAATACTTAATAAAGAGGGTAAACCACAAACAGAGACAACAAATGTTGTGTACAAAAAGATTTTCTTAAATCTATTACTTAATTTTGTAATTCGTTTCCTTCTTCGGCATAGTAATCAAATTCTTTTAACACTTAATTACTTTGCCAAATCATCTCTTCAAATCTAATCTATGATATCATATTCCTCATTCATATATTTCATAATACATTTATAATTTGTTAATTTGTTTTATACTTATACATCTAAATCATAACCTCACCAATATGTTTACCTATGTATGCATTCTAATGTTCCCATCATATATTCAGCTTCGTATTCTTTGAGACACATTTTACATTTCTGACACTAAATATTATTAGATTTCAGCCTCGGGACTCTCCCGTATCTTTTAGATTTCATATCAGGTGGAAACATTGGTATCAAAACTCTTATTACTAGAATAAATATGATACCATCTGATATCAAGATTCCAGTAAATTTCCAAAGGCGTCAATTTCCAATAAGTGTATGTTTCGCAATGACCGTCAATAAAAGGCAAGGACAGTCTTTATCTAAGGTTGGATTGTATTTAAGAGAACCTGTTTTCTCACATGGCCAACTTTATGTCGCATTTTCAAGAGTTAAAAGCAGGACAGGAGTGAAATTACTTATACTTGATGGTGATGTGAATGTGAAAACTAAAACCAGAAATGTGGTGTATAAAGAAATATTTAGTGATATTTGAATAAAATTTGTATTCGTTGTGTTATACTTTAATACAATATTTCTACTGTATTTTTCTTATACGTTATAATTCCCTAAATAGATGTACGTTGGTGAACCGCGTGTACACGCGGGCTAAAATCTAGTTACTAATATATTAAAATTTCTAGAAAAGAAATAGTTAAGTTTTCCTTTTTTTTCATTTTGGCCACTAAGTTTTTTTTTGGGTGGTGATATTTAAACCCCCCAGAAGCGCCTCACTTAGGCCTAAGCGAGGCGCTTCTGGGGGGTAATTTATTTTGGTAGTTTTTTGGTGTTTTGAGTTGTTTTTTTTAATTTAATAATTATAAAAAGTTAAAAAAAAAATTAAATGTCAATGACTTAAACTTGACATCATCTTCTTGTAATTACTTTTCAGTTTTTATCCGAGAGATAGCGGTCAACGATGAAGACAACCTGAAAGTGGATACCATGGATCAGAGAGATTCAAGCTAATTAAACTCATATCTCAAGCCGGTGCAAGTTATGTTGTAGCAGTCAAGGTAGATCGTGGAAATCAATTACAGTTATTTGGAATGTTTCTGATCATTATAGTAACGAAATCATTCTCACATGAATATCCTGCGTAAAGGACTAAAGCCACATATCTTGCCATTAATACCAACTGAATTTTACTTGCTTGCATGAAAAGTTCATTGTACGATGTCTTTTTCAGAGGACCTCGACTCTTGAGATGTTGCAGGTGTTTGAAAAGTTTGAACTGAAATTGAACTTTTCATGCAAGCAAGTAAAATTCAGTTGTTTTACTAATTTCATAGTCTTGATACTTTTAACAATCGGATCGGCGCTAAACAATAGAAAGTAATTACAAATATTGCAAGAGGGTCACTATTCATATATAAAGAACATTAATCGGTTTCATCTTTGTTTTATTGAGTTCAACTTTCCATGATCTACCTTTATCATCTCAGAGAGATATCTGTCAAACGATGGAAGGGAACTCGAAACAATAAAAAGTAATTCCAAAGAAGATGATCAAAGATGCTACAACATAACTTGCACCGGCTTGAGATATGAGTTTAGTTAGCTTGAATCTCTCTGATCCATGGTATCCGGTTGTTTTCAGGTTGTCTTCATCGTTGACCGCTATTTCTCGGATAACAACTGAAAAGTTGTCTCATTAATTCCAATTCCAATTCCAATTCCACCGGTGCAATCAGAATCTGAAGAGAAGCTATCATCTCAGAGAGATATCTGTCAACGATGATGGCGCAGCAGAGGTTAGCGGTAACTTTAAATTTTGAATGATCGTCGGTTTGCTCTCTATATACCAATCAACAGTAGCGATCATTACAGTTTTAGTTGAAAGTGGATACAATGGATCAGAGAGATTTAAGCTAATTAAACTCATATCTCAAGCCGGTGCAAGTTATGAAATGACACATGCAGAATGTAATGTCATGCACAAATGTGATTTGTATTAATGGCAAAGTGATTTGTAAGGGAAGAAGAAGAGAATGTTATATATGTTTACCTTCCCATGGAAACTCCGAAGACCCTTAACGGAGGTTTGCTAGAGGGTCATTGGTCTTCAGAGTTTCCAACCCCTAATACATTCATCAAAGGATATTCATGTGAGAATGATTTTGTACAAGATTCCTATGCAAGCAAGTCAAATTCAGTTGTTAGACCAACTTGAGATATGAGTTTAATTAGCTTAAATCTCTCTGATCCATGATATGAGAGCATAAGAGAAGAGATAATAACATATGAGCTTCAACATAACTTGCACCGAATGATTGCCAATGAGATTGATAACTGGACAGGTTAGCCAGGTGTTTGTCAAAAAGGTAGAGCACACCACTAGAGCAAAAAGTTGTGTGTATGAATAGTGACCCTCTGGCAAACCTGCCATTAATCGGTTTTATTTAGCGTAAAAAGTTCATTGTACATATACCTCCTTATTTAAAAACAAATCACATCATTGTAGAGGTTACTAGGTTACTCATTACCGTTGGACGTTGAAGGTAAACATGGACAGTGAGAAGTGAGATTGATAACTTCTTTATGGAAGTTGCAAAAATAGTTAAACAAAAGCTGAAATTGAACAGTTATTTGGCAACATACTTGAAATCAATGGGAAGATAAACAATCCTCATCCACAATGTTCTTACCTATGAGTTTAATTAGCTTGAATCTCTCTGATCCATGGTATCCACTTTCAGAATCTGAAGAGAAGCTATCATCTCAGAGAGATATCTGTCAAGTAATTACAAGAAGATGATCAAAGATGCTACAACATAACTTGCACCGGCTTGAGATATGAGTTTAATTAGCTTGAATCTCTCTGATCCATGGTATCCACTTTCAGGCTGTCTTCATCGTTGACCGCTATCTCTCGGATAACAACTGAAAAGTTGTTTCATTAATCTATAAATAAATCCTTACAAAATATTTTTAACTTAAATCTTTGAGCATACCACACTTAGAGGGTCACTATTCATACATAAAGAGTATAATCGTGATGTGATGGATTTTTATATCTGCAACATAGTTCCTTTTTACCTGGTTGCAAAGGAACTTCAGGTCAGCCAGACCTTTGTCAAAAGCAAGTGTGAAGATCAAGATCAAGAAGAACAGTACGGTCAACGATGAAGGTGTGTTGTATGTATAAAATTGTGAATAATTGTAGTGTGTTCGGTGCAGTCGACGAACATCATTCAAAATTTCAACTTCCCGTTCAGGTGCTTAAGTCCACCTTGAAGACTGGATACCATGGATCAAAGAGATTCAAGCTAATCAAACTCATATCTCAAGTTGGTCTAACAACTGAATTTGACTTGCTTGCATAGGAATCTTGAACGAAATTATACAGTTATTTGGAATGTTCCTGATCATTACAGTGAGATTGATAACTTCTCTATGGAAGCAACAAATTCAAAACAGAGGTAGGTTTGCCAGAGGGTCACTATTCATACATAAAAAGATCAAGAAGAACAGTACGGTCAACGATGAAGGTGTGTTGTATGTATAAAATTGTGAATAATTGTGAGAGTCGATATGAGAGCAATAATCCATCGAGAACTAGAGAAACAGAGAATAAGAGAAGAGATAATAACATATGAGCTACAACGACGTCGTATTTTGGAAGCTGAAGTTCGGAGAGAACTAAATATTCGGTTGTTGATTTTCTTCTCTATACAGAGTGACGATAGGCGTTTTCGATTTCCAAATGAATCAACGACTTAAACTTGACATCATCAACCACGTATAGTCAAATATTTATTCTCCATATCCATACCTTGTTTCAAGTATCTTGTAAAATTCATTTCGTCTTCAAGACTCCTATGAGTCACAAAGCGGAAGTATATTACACGTAACGTTTAGCTTTGAGCGTATTAACTTCCCTCTCTCTCTTTCTCTCTCACAAAGGGGGAAGTATAATATATATGACGTTTGAGCATACGAAATTGTGCAAGAGTTTGACATTATTGTGTTCAAACATCAAGGAGACATGGTGTTTGACTTTTTTGTGTTTGACCCATCCGGATGTGAAAGACAATATCCATATTTACCTGATTATAAGAGAGGTCGAAGATATTGCTCAATAAACATTATTATTATTATTATTATTATTATTTTATTATATTTGTAATTTAGTTCCTTTGTTTTATTATTATAATAATTTATTATTATCAAGAATCGGAAATTAGTAAAACGATTTATGAAAGTATCAAGAATCGGAAATTAGTAAAACGATTTAATAAATCATTGCTCAGACGTTAGGTTTGATAAACACAAAACTTATTATTTATAAAGCAACAAAAACACAAATCGTACCGTGAAATAAAGAGAGGCCCATTAGGAGTGCCGTGGAGGAAGATCGTCGGTTTGCTGTAGTCGATGATGACACAGAGGTTAGCGGTAACTTTAAATTTTGAATGATCTTCGGTTTGTACAATGATGTGGTGTCTGCAATGATTCTAAAAAACTTGAAAGTAATTACACCGGCTTGAGATATGAGTTTGATTATTATCGTATTTGCAACTTAGTTCCTTTCTCTCGAAAAACAATCTCGAAAAAGTAATTATCATTTCTTGACATGCTTGGTAACACCTTGATCTGTAATATCTGAAAATTATCATTTCTCAAAAAGTAATAAAAACACTTAAAAATGAATTAAAAACAATTGTTGGGAGTTAGGTTTAGTCGGAGGACCACGTACAATGATTCATCAAAGTTGTACAAAGCTGGATGTTTTTACTGGAAAACCAAAACGAGCAATTAACGAAGCGAAACGGAGAGTTATAATTTTCTTGGCTAGGAAACAACTTAAAAGAACCAAAAATGAATTAAAATTATTTTTTGGTGATTAACAGATAATTTTAAAGAATTAAAAGAAAATCAAATTTTTTTAAAAAAAGGCCAAAGCACCTCGCTTTGGTCAAAGCGAGGCGCTTTAGTGCCTCGCTTTGGTCAAAGCGAGGTGCTTTAGTGCCTCGCTTTGACCAAAACGAGGTGCTTTAGTGGTTTGATTAGACCACAGGCGCCTCGCTTTGACCAAAGCGAGGTGCTTTGGCCTTTTTTAAAAAAATTTGATTTTCTTTTAATTCTTTAAAATTATCTGTTAATCACCAAAAAATAATTTTAATTCATTTTTGGTTCTTTTAAGTTGTTTCCTAGCCAAGAAAATTATAACTCTCCGTTTCGATTCGTTAATTGCTCGTTTTGGTTTTCCAGTAAAAACATCCAGCTTTGTACAACTTTGATGAATCATTGTACGTGGTCCTCCGACTAAACCTAACTCGCAACAATTGTTTTTAATTCATTTTTAAGTGTTTTTAATTACTTTTCGAGAAATGATAATTTTCAGATATTACAGATCAAGGTGTTACCCAGCATGTCAAGAAATGATAATTTTCAAATATTGCAGATCAAGGTGTTACCAAGCATGTCAAGAAATGATAATTTTCAAATATTTTGCAGATCAAGGAAAGAATGAAAATACGTGATGCACATAACCCTCCATGCAAATCATCCCAATTCTGTCAAAAGAAGATGTATTCACCATTTCAAACGATTTGCCTCCTTGAATGTCTATGGAAACAACAATGGATTTGTCAA
Source organism: Ambrosia x helenae (assembly GCA_030844895.1). Classification (NCBI taxonomy): domain Eukaryota; kingdom Viridiplantae; phylum Streptophyta; class Magnoliopsida; order Asterales; family Asteraceae; genus Ambrosia; species Ambrosia x helenae. The sequence continues at coordinate 97,626 of JAUTDX010000275.1, read as the reverse complement.
AAGCGAGATGTATTCACCCGTTCAGGTGCTTAAGTCCACTTTGAGATATGAGTTTAATTAGCTTGAATCTCTCTGATCCATGGTATCCGGTTGTTTTCAGGTTGTCTTCATCGTTGACCGCTATCTCTCGGATAACAACTGAAAAGTTGTCAACGATGATGGCGCAGAGGTTAGCGGTAACTTTAAATTTTGAATGATCTTCGGTTTGCTCTCTATATACCAATCAACAGTAGCGATCATTACAGTTATTTTGGAATGTTTCTGATCATTGTCAGAGGGTCACTATTCATACATAAAGAGATAAAGGGTGTACACGAGTATAATCAAACAAGGGTTGCCCGGAGTTTGATTAGCTTGAATCTCTCTGATCCATGGTATCCACTAACCGTAGCGATCATTACAGTTATTTGGACTGTTGCTAAATTAGTTAAACAAAGCTTAAATTATACAGTTATTTGGAATATTCTTGATCATTACAGTGAGATATGAGTTTAATTAGCTTAAATCTCTCTGATCCATGATATGAGAGCAATAATCCATCGAGAACTTGAGAAAGAGAGAATAAGAGAAGAGATAATAACATATGAGCTACAACATAACTTGCACCGGCTTGAGATATGAGTTTAATTAGCTTGAATCTCTCTGATCCATGGTATCCGATTGTTTTCAGGTTGTCTTCATCGTTGACCGCTATCTCTCGGATAACAACTGAAAAGTTGTCTCATTAATTCCAAAACCTAAAGAGAAGATATCATCTCAGTGAGATTGATAACTTCTCTATGGAAGTTGCTACAATAGTTAAACAAAAGCTGAAATTGAACAGTTATTTGAAATGTTTCTGATCATTACAGTTATGCCTTTTTTGGTGAAATGAACTTGAAGAAATGATTTGGTGGATATATCATGAGTTAAACAAAAGCTGAAATTGGACGGTTATTTGGAATGTTCCTGATCATTACTTTTCATGCAAGCAAGTAAAATTCAGATCATTACTTTTCATGCAAGCAAGTAAAATTCAGTTGTTGGACAGTGAGATTGATAACTGGACAGGTTAGCCAGACGTTTGTCAAAAGAACATTTTTTTATAATAATTATATTAAAAAAAAAAAACAAAAAACTAACTCAAAAGATCAAAAAATTTTTTTTTTTTGATCCGAAGAGCCTCGCTTAGGCCTAAGCGAGGCGCTTCGAATTCAAAATCAGCTTTTTCTGCCCCTCGTACTGACCTGCTCTGATTGAATTCAAAGCGCCTCGCTTAGGCCTAAGCGAGGCGCTTTGGGGGGGTGGAAATAGAAGGTGGGGGGTGGGAATAGACGGAGCTTTTTTTTTTCTTTTTCTTGAAGCAATAGTGCCCTATTTCGTCCCGTAGTCTATTTTGTCTTGTAATGTTTTTTTTTCTATTTGCACCCCTTGTAATTTAGTGCTTTGTCATTTAACGCGATTTTTTACCGATTTTGCACAGGTTTGGTTTTTGTTCGTTTAGTACTTAACATGGTTTTACGACTCATTTTCCTGCTATATTTTAACGTTATGTAAGTCACTTGGTGTTAATAGTTTGTATTCTTTCTTTACGATTTTCCTGTTTTGGTCGTTGTTTCATTGTTACGTAACACAGTTTTACGCCTCCATCTTACAACGCTGGTAGCACGGTTTTACGCCCACCGCCCTGCAACGCGGGGGGCTTAACACTAGTTATTATTGAAGAAACAAAGACGATTACAGAAACCAAAAGATCTAACATATTACAAAGAAACAATCTGACATATTACAAAGAACTACTCACGTAACAAAATACAAATCAACTCTCTAAAACTCTCAAACTCCCGGTCAACAAGATCTACAAAAGTAAGCAATGATTAGACTCAAACCCTAATCGCCTAATGAACGAGAGAAAACGAGAGAAAAATATCTAAGAGAGAGAAGACGGGTGTGTAGAATAAACAAATGTGGAGAGAGACAAAGTATTTATATGCCCCTCAAGAAGTTTTCACCGATTCACACATCAAATACTGGGCTGAGCCCACAAAACATGAATAAGCCCACTTCAACATCTTTATTATATCAATACTTCTGGTGGCCCACTTTAGCTCCTAAGCCCAGTTAGCAACCAACAACATATCCAAGCCTAGTGTCCAGCTTCTAAGCCCCAGTTATCAACATATCCCTCAGCTCCTAAGTCCAGTTATCAACATATCCTGCAAATTAAGGCCCGGTTTTTTTGCGTTTGAACGGGTTTGACTGGGGCGAACGTCTGACTCGGTCAGCCTAGGAGTTGTTTGGTTGGGCACGCTTGAACGGGGAAAATGTCTGACCAGGCCTTTTATCCGGTCAGATCCTGGAGCAAGTCTGACTGAATCAGAGGAAAATGCAAGGCCTGTGCTCAGCTACTGTTGTGTTGTTGGTGTCTGCAAAACGAAACGTGCTCGATCGATGAGCAAAAAACGCGGAGCTTGAATTTTGGCGCTGCATTCGTGTCAGCAGGTCGCATGGGTGACGCGATGGAATCAAAACCGGAAACCCGTTTTGCAACCCCCTACGCGTGGGTTGTTTCCCAAGTAAAATGTGAGACATAAGGTTTGATACTTCCAAGTGGTTTTCATATATAAACCAATCCATTTTTGCTCTCCATACTAATGTGGGATAAGAAATTTTAACCATTCAGATGTCCAACCGAACATCACTTAATGATTTAGCACTTAACCATTCAGAACCTCTTAACCATTCAAACCTCTTAGGGGTGTTTGGTTGATTAAGTGCTGAATCATTAAGTTGGTACCTCTTAATGGTTAGTTTTTTATCCCGCATTGGTAAGAGAGCCTCATTAAGTTAGGCCTAGTTCAGTGCTTAATGGTTCAGCTAAATCCAAAGTCTTAATGGTTCAGCCTTAACCATTCTATTCAGAAGCTGAAATAAACGCGCTGAATGCTGAATCATTCAGTGCTGAATGGTTCAAAGCCTCATTAAAAGGCTTACCAAACAACCCCTTACTAGGTCAGCACTTACCCATTCAAAAGTTGCCAAACGGCCCATAGCTCGTGCAAAATACAAAAATAACAATCTTTCAATAAACACTAAGACTTGACACAAATTGATTATTAGATTGCACATATAGAGTATGTTTGTGAAGAAACAAATATTCTTACCACCGGGTAGGGATGATAAGATTATTGTATCTACAGGGTTGATCTTTCACTAGCAGCTTCGGATTGAATGACCTACAAACAAGAGTAGATGTGGGTAGGGAGACGACTACACGAGGTAGTAGTTAATGACAAAAACGGGGTGAATGGGGATACTATCTTTAGTGATAGATCTTTGGGTTAGCAAAAAGTGTCATTCCTACTAGGGATGTGATCCCTTATATAGGAGTGGACGTATGCCACCATTACCCAAGTCCTAACCGTGATGGGCCTAAGCCCGGTTATGTTGTCTCCACTACCCTTGATTATGTTAGTAAGGTAGTTAAGAGAAGCTAAGATTAAGGGAATGATGGAACGATTTACCGCCTTTAATGCTGAGTCCACGTAACCGCCACCTTGATTCATGTTTGGCGGTTGACCATGCATGATATCCGCCTTTGACCGTGTGACACCCCGCATTTTTATGTTAACTCTTTTACTGAACTCTAGTTAATTTCCATAATCATACGTGGTGAAACACCTAGCTAGGGTTAGTTAAACAGGTCCTTCAGGATGTTATGTAACAATAACATATGTTAGGTGACATTAACGTACGTTATGGTTAGGAAAACCCTTGTCTTGACACACACGCGAGTCCTGTATCCCGAACGTTGGTGATTTATTAGGCATGCATGGTTTTATGGACAAGTGAGTATTGATGAATGTGACTCATGTATGTAAATTACATGTTTATGTGAACTACTATGCATTAGTTAACTGGTACGTAATTTCTGCAGGATATATGTATGTATGTATATATTTATGTTAGACGTAATAATGAATTTATAGAATAGTAGTTTTATAAAATTGTTATGATTAATATTGACGGACTAGTCTTGGGAATTGGATATTATTAACGAGCTCCCTTATTAGATAAAAATCCCTAGAACCCAAAACCTTGGCCCATAACTAAACCCTTGGTGCATTATTTATAAAAAAAAAAAAAACACAAACCCTACATAGGGGTTTGCGCTGTGGCCTAGTACCCACACAACCATCACAAACACTTTCAATCCTTCATCCAATTCCATCCCTAATCCAAGTTATTTCGGGTGCAATCTTGAGGTTCTAAGGATTCTAGCAATTGCAAGGTATATGTTTTATGTGCTTTATGATAAACTAGTAAGAAACCCGCACGATGCTGCGGGAGCAAGAATTTATAACGCGGTACTCTTTTTTGTTAGTCGAACAAAATTTGAAGTCATTTTGGACATCATGTAATAATTACCAATTCATTCAATATTGTTGGTGTAAAGATTACGGGTTAGGTAACAAGTTCAACCAAAATATGCCATTTTAGTATGGGTCAAAGTGGCCTGTGTCAAATTGTGTTGACTTTGACTCACAAACAAATCATTTTTCAAATTATTATTATTGCAAATAATAAAACTGTAACTATAAAATAAAAAGAAAATTACTATTACAATAATAGTCCAAATCAATGGAAAACGACTTTGAAGGTCGTATGAATTTACAACAAATTTGGGCAATTTCTATTTGAACCATTATCGGACCGAACCGAGCCAATACCAAAAATCGTCAAAATTTGGTACCGAATTGGTACCGAGCTCATCCATACGTGGATTACTATCATAACGGGTCAAATCTTCTTTGTACAATATAAAACCTCATTGTTTTCTTAGGCCATGTGTAATGGTGGGTTAAATTTTGTAGGTGAAAGAGGCATTTTATGACATGTGGCATGTGGGGCCAATTTGGTGGGTGAAAGGGGCATTAAAGGGGCAAGGGGTGTAATGGTGGGTGAAATGGGGTTTTTTTTAAACGTTATTTTTTTTTAGTTTCAAACGGTTAAGACACATGGCAAAGCATGATTGGACGAATGAAAATTTAACCTACGCGAAAAATTTCACGTGACATCCATTAACTCCCCTTTAACCCAAGGGGGGCGGTGTTCCAAAGTGAATGGGGCGCCAATTTCAAGCTTTAGCGCCCCTTTAACGAATGACTACGTATGGTCTTATATGGTACATAAATCACTGTGTATCAGTAGTTCTATTCCAAATATATTTTCATTGTTTACCCCGAAGACTTCAATGGTCGCCAATTTCATGGAGCTGTGGACCGGGAAAGACATCTAATTCATTACGTTTGTCCAATAATTCTTCAAAGGGTCTGTTTGGTATGGGGTAATGGAATGGAAGAGGGAATGGAATGGACGAGGTAATGGAATGGACAAGGTAATGGAATGGATCATTACCATTCCATATCTTGTTTGGTTGCCATGTAGGAATGAAACAAAACATTATTTTGTGTTGTTGGATAGGCATGAAAAGACGATGGAATAAAATCGGTGGTTAGTGGCGGTGGTGGGTGGTGGTCAGTGGCGATGATGGTGGTGGTGATAGTGGCGGTAGAGGCGGTGGTGGGTGGCGGCAGCGACGGTGAAAGGTGGAGGTGGGTGGCGGTGGTGGGTTGGTGATGGTGGTGGGCGGCGGTGGGTGGTGTTGGATGGCGGCAGTGGGTAGGTGACGGTGGTGGGTGGCGGCGACGGTGGTGGGTAGGTGGGTGAGGGTAGCGGGTGGTAGGCGACGGTGGTGGGTGGTGACGGTGACGGTGGTGGGTGGTGGCGACAGCGGTGGTGGGTGGTGACGATGGTGGTGAGTGGTGGGTGGTGGTGGTGGGTTATGGTGTTGTTAGTAAAGGATGAATGATGGATGGAATGAAAAAAAAAACATGGGGGGTGGATGGAATGGTTTTGAGGGAATGGAATGCCTTGTGGAATGGGTGATTCCATTCCTTTAACCAACCAAACACACTATTTTTCATTACCTCGTAATGGTCCATTCCATTCCCCCTTCCATTCCGTCATACCAAACGCTACCCAAGTCTACCAACAATTAACTCAATAAATGCAATTACATAAACAACATAGAAAACACATCTTTATTGTCTATCTTCAAACAAAAGACTTGAGATCCCTTGATATGGTTAAATCACTGCTTGAGTTGCCAGAAAAGTATGACCTGTTAGGATTAAGTGGTGTAGCGGAATAACCGATTCACAACGAACACACAATAGTAAACGAGAAAATATAAAGCACGACACACGAACACGAGAATTTTACGTGGTTCGGCTCCAGTGGGGAATCTACGTCCACGGGCTGCAACTAGGGATTTATTATTAAGCTCTGACAAGTATTACAATTACATAGACAGGATATATATAGAGACTAATCTAGGGTTTATGCTTGGTGAACAAGAAAACCTAAATGGGCTTTCTAAACATCCAATAAAACAAGCCCAGTAGCATAACTAGCCCAAAGACTTCACACCCAACAATCTCCCACTTGAAGGCCTTGCGATAAACACCAAGTCCGCCAACAAGCACAAAGCAATCCATGTCTTTAGTAATCCGTAAAGTTCAAACACACACACAGGAACAGAAGTCTTCTAGGTCCAGCTCCCAAGAACAAACCAAACTTCAAACCATGTATCCCCAATCAACCTAGTTACAGCCGGCTAATCATCATCAGTAAACAGAAAGGCCCGTTGAAGCCCCAGATGGCTTCAACCCGGTCTCAAAAGACCCCGTCTTCACATCCTCAATCCCAACTGATTCCCATAGACACAAACCATCAGATACAGGGATTCTCAGAGGAACACTCCCCACTAGCAGAAACTTCTCAGGAGAGATTTCATTCGGAATCTTGGTCTTCTGAACCCAACGTCGATTTCCAGACGGTGTCGAAACACTCCCCGTGCTCCCACTGCTACAAAAATCCCGTACATGTTCAGACCTCCGAATACGCTCAAGCTGATTACCTGAAGTCCTAGAGTCCTTTTCTGCAAACTGGACTCGTTTAACTGTCGAATCGGCGAGCCCGACTTTGGCATTCGTCTTAACAGGGGCGGTCACTTCCCCAGACGGAACAGGCACCATATACAACGACCCCTTCTTGAAACCACTAGCAACCACGAGATTACCTTTAACGACCTTCCACTTTCCACCACCAAACTTAACATCCAAACCTTGTTCATTCAACTGCCCAACGGAGATCAACTTCGTTTCAAGCCTCGGAATAACCCTGACGTCATACAAAGTCCAAGTAGTGCCCAAGTAGTAACAAGATCCAAATCTCCCATGCCAGTCACATCAAGAAATTCACCGTTTCCTAGCCTAACCTTGCCAAAATCGCCCTTTTTAATATTCCGCATGCCATCATTGCTATGGGTAGCATGGAATGATGCACCGGAATCCATGACCAAGGATTCCACACTGCTTTCAACACATAGTATCAAAGCGTCATCCTCAGAATCGCTTACCGCAGCAGTGTTCAATCCACCAGAATTCTTCGATCCTCTATCAGAATTCTTGTTCGGACATTCATTCCTATAATGTCCCCTTTCATTGCAGTCCCAACAACGCACACTCGGACGAGCCCTAGACGAGCTCCTGCCCCGACCCTTGCTGCTCCCACTGTTTCTACTATTTCCCCTTCCCCTGCCAACATGCAACATCTCAGAAGGCGACCCTTTAGTATTCCTGCGGCGAACATCCTCACCCAATACCAAATCCCGGATCCTTTCAAATGTTAACCCTTCAGGCCCAACTGAGTTAGTGACAGCAGTCACTGTCCCGGACTAACTATCAGGTAGTGAAGATAGCAAAATCACAGCTTTGGTCTCATCATCGAATCTCATTCCCACAGATGATAACCTGGACAGAAGAGAATTCAAATTATTTATGTGCTCGGTCACTGAGCTTCCCTCTTTCATTTTCATCGTGAACAACTCTCTCATCAAGAACACTTTATTAGCTGCAGACGGTTTTTCATACATGTTTGACAGAGCCAACATCATACCACGAGCCGTGGTTTCAGACATGATGTTAAATGCAACGCTCCTCGTCAACGACAATGTAATAACACCTCTAGCTTTCTTGTCCTTGGCATTCCACAGAGCTTCGTCAGCTTCATCCATTTTCTCTGGTTTTTCTTCCAGTACCATATCCAAGTCTTTTTGACCCAACAATGCATCTATCTGCATTTTCCACCAACTAAAATCCGAACCGTCAAACTTTTCAATCACCAATTTTCCGTCTTCAGCCATAATGACAAACGAAAAAAAATAAGATCAAAGTAACCCGGTTTCAAGTTGATAATAACTGGTCAAAAACTGACAAACAAACCAAAACCCGAACGACCCGAATAATAACCCGAAACTTGAACACCCAAAACCCGAACAACAACCGAACAAACCCTAACCAGAAAATAAGAACGAGTGAACCTGTCTCTCCTGATTGTGGCCACTTGTTAGGATTAAGTGGCGCAGCGGAATAACCGATTCACAACGAACACGCAATAGTCTCTCCTGATTGTGGCCACTCGTAATTGGTTTTTGTCTGTTTGGTCTCCTATCTCGCCGGTATTGTACGTCTGTCCACGTTCCTTCATTCCCTCTCAGTCCTCTCATTCTCCCCATCGTCCTAGTGGCTGTGGTGGGTTGGATCTGGGTGGTGGTGGTGTTGGGTGTTGGGTGTTGAGATGGAGGTGGATCTAGTGAAATGATTATTAGGGTTAGAGTTTCAGATCTGTTATCACATTCTCATTTCTTATCCGCCTCCATCTGATCTCTCTCTCTCTATATCTCTCTGGCGATTGAAGAAAATATCAACAAATACACACATGTAAAAAAATATGCATCTGAATGTGTTGCGTTTTCTTGTTTAGTTATAGCTGGATCAGCCTTAATCCTCATTCTGTCTTTTATCGGCAGAAAATATTGTTTAGTTAGTGTAAGTCTGCTTCGATCGTTTCCTTTTTTATTGTTTTTTTTCTCGAGTTTAGGCTTCTGTTTGTTTATGTGTATTAATATTATCATATGCAGTCGATTAAGCAACCAGATGAGATGCCCGTTTATATACTAATTTGACTATTTTAGTGCCAAATTTTCTAATTCACTGGGGGAATTAATGGTGTTCCGGTCTATTATAATAAATGTCATTTAAGACTTTTTACTCATTGTATTAAATCTTTTTGAGGTGCAATAATTCTTTTTTTTAATGTATTTTTATTGTTCTGTTTTGTATTGTACATACTAAAACTTGATTATTGTTGTATGTGCAGGAGCAAAGTCCTTCAATTGAAGACTTCTTAAAGTTGTTAGGCCATGTTTGGGCGTTTGATCGACGCTACAATAAGGTGCTAGAAAATGGTAACGAGATATGGACCAAGGTTTGTTTTCTCTTGAAAAGAATTTATGTGTCAATTCTTTAGTTTCGTTCATTGTTATGAAAAAGTGCACACTTTTTTTTTTATTATTTTGGGATTTTTGAATGTTAGGGGCAAGACAGGTAAATGCAAGAAAAAAGCTCTTCCGGTTAACAAAGATAAATATATCAGCGAGATGTTTCTTCGAGGTGATTCGGTCATCATTGTACTTAGAAACCCCAAAAGAAAGGTAGTTTTTCTTCGTTTTTTAAAAGTTTATTGTTTTCATTGTTCATTCTCAAGTTTATGTGATAATGCAATTTTCACAAACCGTGTCATGAGATGTCAATTGGTGGTTGTTGTTTTTGGAATAATTTATTAATATAGGCATCTTCATAATCTTGGTCTTGTTTTCTAATGTCTGTTTAGTGAGCCCAACTGCTATGCATGTTATTCAACCAACTTGCATCGTTCTAGGGTTTTAGGTCTACTTCTTTTCTATTTCACATGACTTTAAACTTGGCCTTCCCAACCAGGTATTGTTTCTATTTACTTCGCTTTGGGTTCATAAACCCAAGTTTAGCTACGGGTTTGAATTCGAGTGTCTTTAGATTTTGTGTATTTAACAATTTTGATGTTATAATTGGGTTTATTCAATCGGAGATTTAATTAATCTAAGGTTCTAACAGGTTTAATTGTTGAGGCAGGTTGTTAAAGAAGTTTACTGATCTGAAAAGAAGAACAAACAAAGGCTAGAACTTATTTAGGTGGAAATTTCAGAGGAGAAAAGACTGAGATGAAAAGGGGATGAGAAATCAGCAGATGGAGACAAATGTCCACTGAATTCAGCTCTGATACTATAAAATGGTATGTCAAATAATTTATGTATATTACTAAAAAACACAACAATGCGAATAGTAAAATAGTCTCTTCATACAATTATATAATAATCTGCCTAACAGTGGTGGCGATAGTCACTCGTGTTGAGCTCGAGTAACAGCAGTGAACAATGCTCAGATCGGTGGCTACATGAGGTTACGGTTTAGGTGGCGGCGGCAGATAGAAAACAGGCCATATACAACGAGAATGGTGGCCAAGAACCATGACAGGTGTATGCTCTCATATCATCTTTTTTTTTTGCATTTATTATGCTACTTATGCTTTATATTCGTGTATGTTCACAATTGTTTTTAGTGTGTCCATGGTTTTAAAAAACGTTTGAGTATGAGGCGCGCCTAAAGGCGAAACGTCAAAAAAACGAGTATGAGGCGCGCCTCATGGGGTTCTGATTATACATACGCCTCTCATGGCTGAGGTGCTAAGAAAATGTGCGCCTCGTGTGGTTTAGGGTGTTTTTGATGTAATTTTTTTTATGTTTTAGACTTTTGGGGTCAATTATTTCATTTTTTATGTGTGTTTTTATGTTTAATACTTTTTTAGGTCCATTACTTAATTTTTTATAAGATATATAATTTTTTATTTTTTTATTCCGCCTTGGGCTTACGCCTCTGCTCGCCTCCAGGCTTACGCTTCGTGAGATGAAGGGAAAACGTCTTGAGGCTCGTTTCCGTTTTTTTAAACTTTGAATTTGTCAACTAATTTTATGTTCTGGAGTTGGGTGCAACCGTGCAGTGGAAAAGAAGTTTAAACTCTGTTAAACTCTTAAGGTATGTTACTTGACCGAATGCTTATTATAAAGATGTGTCACCTTTAAATTCTGATTTTAGAAAAGAAGGTTAGGTGCATATTTTGTTTTGTTTGATTTTGGGATGCAGTTCATTGAAGCATGGTTAAAAAAATAACGTTCAAGTGTAACTGTTTTTTTTTATCCATATGACAATGTGCTCTGCAGGGATGGTTATAAGCATATGAAATAGGAGTAGTGCTACAAGCTTTGGAAGGATAAATAGTAATATAACAAAATATCTTAAAATTATGTTTTGTTATGACTCATATAGCATGGGTTACACCTCTTAAAGCTTGAATTCCCCCACCTCCAAACACCAGTTTCAATGATGAGGCAAACCACATGAGGATGTGTTTAGGGCTGTCTTGGTTAGATGTGGTTTCCTAGGTTATAGATGTATATATTTATATATGGAGGGTAGTCATGGGTGAAATATTTGAGTGAAGCAGGTTGATGCTATGGGTGAAAACTATTGTTTTATTTTGATTATGTGCTCAACATGTTGGTGGCTTGGTTATTTTAGTTATATGTTTGATGGAAGTTTTTGGTCAATTTTTAAAATGGAGAGTCAAAGAAATCATAGAAGGCTGAACTGTACATTGAATAAGCACTTCTACAACATCTTTGGACCATTTTTAAAACAACAGTCAACATGTTTTGACATATACTCATTTTTGTCATAATCTGTTTTGACCCGAACCAAAAAACCTATATGCCATGTTCCGAGCCCATGAATGAAGTTAAAGCATAATCCATTCTCATGTGGTTAGGCATAATCGATTCTCATGTGGTTGTTTATACGTGTGCAGCACATAAAGAGAATTATTTATGGTCCTGAAACCCAACAATTGAAGGTTAGAGTTGAGACGTCATGTATGTAAGTCTGTAAGACATGGACCATTCTTATGTGGTTAATTAAAATTATGCAGATTTGATTTAGTTGTTCTATCAAAGACAAAGTAAACCAGCGCGAAGATCATCAGGAAATGTCATTGGTATAGATTGAGTTGCTTATGTTTACCTGCTTTTAATTAATGTGGATATGTTTGGATTAATTGCAATCTTAATATCTTGTTATTAAATACTAGGTGGATTGGCTGAAACTGGCTTAGGATATAATGGTGGTGACGATCCTCTTGGGAAGATTCCACGGTATCCATTCCCTGTAACAAAACATTAATCAGAAACAACAATTGCTCTGCTTTTGATAACAACTCCTTTTGGTTGTAAATCTTTTTTTTGTTGTACATCAATTTTTATACTCTTTCTGTTAATTAATTTATTTGTAACTAAGCAAAAGCTTGATCCATTTTTATGCGCCCTCTGTTGGAAATTTATTCTGTTAATTTATTTGTAACTGATGCTGCACATAAAGTTTGAATTTGACTTGAAATTTAAATCCCAAATTAAAGAGTAAATCCCTAAGACCATCCTTTGTGGTGCGCAAGCTACGTGACGCGACCACCTCCAAGCTATCGCTCCGGCAATCGCTCACATTGGGGTGTTATGGCTCGCTCCATGCCATCGCTCGTGCCTCTTCAAAATCCACGACAATCGCCACGTGACCGTGGTCGCTTGTGCTTGCGGTGGCTTTCTTGCACGAGGCTTAGCATGAGGCTGTTATGATGTTTGTGAGCCACGTGGTTCGCGAATGGCTCGCGCCAGGCTGTTCGCGTATCCACACGGGTAGTCTAAGTAGGAGTAGACTTAGTATTTAAAAAATTAGTAAAGAGACATGAAAGAATTAAACCTTGGGTAGTGGCGTAGGATTTAAATAGCAGTGAATTGGATAAAAAGGTACAGCGGGCTCAAACATGCAAAAAGAAAGGAAGGACACACAGCTCAAACAATTGGATTGGTTGAAAGATTTTGTTTATTTCATGTTGTATATATATATATATATATATATATATATATATATATATATATATTGCAAAGGGATTAATCCTACATGTCATACTCTTATGCAATCTCTCATTTGAGAGATGCCACATAGGATGTGATGTGTCAACTCTAGACCAATTAAAAAAAAGAAATAAATATGGTTTAACCTAATCTATTAAATACCTAATCTTCTAAATGTAAATATTAAACCTTTATTATTTTCTCTCTCATGTTTTCTCCCATAACTTTTTAACGTTAATATCTTTTATATACGATATTTTTTAAAGAAAAAAATTACACCAAATTAACGAGCGTTTTATTATCTTTCTAACGAGTACCATAGTGCTATATAAAAAACGGAGAAAAAAAATGACTATTTTTTGTAACCCGACAATTATTGTGTCAGGTTTAGGATTAGTTTAAAAAAAAATTGTGGATTAGGCGATACCCATGAATTTTTTAAAAAAATAATAATATGATAACTTATGACAGAGATTTGTTTAAAATAAATAATAATAATAATAATAATAATAATATTCATTAATCATATATTGGCAAGTCATTAATTATGTTGTCATATTAGATATTTTATTATGTCATATTAGATATTTCAACCCGGGACGCTCCCGGGATAAAAACTAGTATATATATATATATATATATATATATATGTAATGTTAATTATTTCAAAAAAAATGGAACCCAGGATATCTATTTAAATTTGTCTGAGTTAGAAGAATGTATGTAGTAGAGGTATAGTTACAAAACTTGACCGTATCATAATGTAGTTAAAAAATGCCTTGGGGATAAAGTTGGGTTGGCATGAAAGATGATTCATATACTATTGTAAAAGATTTTGGTCTTCGGCTATATGAATATAGTCAAACTAGCTGATTACCCCGGGAGGGTCCCGGGGTTGAAAAATCTAATTTTACGTGATAATCTATTGCAAATGGCTCAAGTTAAATAACCACAAAATCTCTCAATCATTGCATGTTCATAGTATTCTAATCAGTAATAACTCATATTCTCTAATCTAAAACCTAATCAGTAATCATGTAAAGAATCACTTATAAAAAATAAGGTGACACCATATGTTGCAGTGTTGCGCGATTCTTTCTCCTAGCTTCTCTTGATGACGTATACTTGGTAAAATTTCAATGACAACATGGCGATTGGGCTGATTTTCAAAATCGTAGATAAGAACCTAGTTTAAAAGAAAAAACTGATTAATGAATAACATGAACACTTTGTGTGTTTTTTTCCTGTATGCACGAAACCCCACAAAAAATAGTCGATTTTTTCTCCGTTTTTTATATAGCACTATGGTACTCGTTGGAAAGATAATAAAACGCTCGTTAATTTGGTGTAATTTTTTTCTTTAAAAAATCTCGTATATAAAATATATAAACGTTTAAAAATTATGGGAGGAAACATGAGAGAGAAAATTTTTAATTTATTTTTAAATTCTTTTTTCCTAAAATAACTCAATTTAATTAAAAAAGAAAATAATTCAAAAACAGTAAAATCTTTCAATTATGATGCCACGTGGCAATTTCATGGAGAGGTTGAAGGCATCATTGCACGCCACGTCAGCAATATTCAATTCTTTTATATATATTAATAGATTGACATAAAGTTGGGTCGGTATGAGAGATTATTCATATACCATTAAAAAAGAATGCAAATTATTAAGAAAAATAATCTCTCAAGTAGAGGTGTACAAATCGGTTAACCGGTTTTAAAAAAAACGGTTTTTTTTTAAAACCGGTTTTTTTGTCTTGTTTAAAATCGGTTTTTTTTTTAAAACCGGTTCGGTTTTAAAACCGGTTTTTATGCCAAAAAACCCAAACCAGTGAAACCGGTTGGGATCGGTTTTTAAACCGGTTTATCCTAAAAAAACGGTTTTTTTTTATTTAAAAAATCGGTTTTTTTTTTTAAAAATCGGTTTTAAAACCGGTTTGTTCATTGGTGCTGAATAACTGATAAAAAAATCGGTTTTTTTAAAGCGGTTTTTTTTTAAAATCGGTTTTTTTAAAAATCGGTTTTTTTAAAACCGGTTTCGGTTATAATAACGGTTTTTTTTTTAAAACCGGTTTTTTTGTACACCTCTACTCTCAAGTAGACACCTAGACTTTCACATTTCACAACCATTAACATGTAATGTGGTAACGTTAGATGTGAACCATGGGTATTATCGTTCAACCCCCCCCCACCACATCCCATCATTACAAATATGAAAACTAACAATATATTACCGGAGGAATGATCAAAATAACCGAAAACAAATACCTCATGACTTGTCGCTACCGCCGCATCGCGCGGGTTTCCTACTAGTATTTGTATATGTAGAATCTTTAAAAGTATCAAGTATATAACCATTTATTTATAAATCAAAAAATATTATTCAATTATATAAATTTCTCTTGGAATGAAAAGTATTTTTAATTATACTTATATTAAAGAACCAATGGATTTGAACAGTGATTTTTTTACTCTACATCTGTTATATCTGTTTATAGATTATTATTGCTGAGTTTTTTCTAAATATGTTTATCTGGTCTGGTGGTTTGTGCGTCTAATAGGTTCTCTCTTCACCCGGGTTCGACTCATGTTGTTCTGTGTTTGCAACTTTTTTTGTTTTTAACCCAGTTTTTGTCCTTTTGCCTTTACACGTGTTACCTTTCTGGGCCTTATCGTTGATACGTGTTTGCTTTTAGGATTGCGTGTGTTTTCCTTCACCGACATCCCTACTTACTACTTAGATCTTCTCTCTCTTCTCTCACCACCCATCTGTTCCACTTCCACCACTACCACCTACCATTGAGACAAGTGTGTATGTGAGAGCTGTTAAGGCGACCAGCAGATCTGGTGGCCCAGGGCTTTAGTGGACATCTCTGTCAACACGACAGACGGAGGCGGTGGTTGTAAAGGTTATGTAGTGACTGTTGTGAATAGCGATGGTTCTCCCACGAATGTGAAGCTCAGGTTGGCGAAAGTTATGGTGGTGCTCTGTTACTCTTCAACAAGTGTCTTCTTATGGGTATCCGGTAAGGTTCGATTACCCTTATTTTCATTTATTAGGTTGTACAATGTTTATACGTTATGCCGTGTCACTATCTTAAACCGCCTGGTCACCGCCTTGGCTCTTCCAAATAACCTAATCCCTTCTTTATATCTATTTTACTTATGGGCTTTTCTTGCATATAATTTATTTGATTTGATCAGATGCAATTTAGTTTTGTTAAAAAAAACAAACACAAAATTACCCTCATTGGATAAACTTTTAGTCTTTGCTAATTGGAGAGTTTAATTTGCGTTGTTTCTTTTCACTATAATATAAGGTCAATGATTAATTACTTTGTCTGGGTTAACCCTTTCAGTTCTTATTGGGTTGAAGGAGAAATTTGCAGAGGCTGTGAGGATGGATGATACGAAAGTCATAGTCTTGGTCGGTAAGATCTTGACTCCAGTTTTTAGTGTAATTGAATTTGTGTTTTCGTTTTTTGTTTATGGTTTGTTTAGTAAGAACTAAGAAGAGGGTTGTTTGGTAACACTGATAATACTATGCTACCATGATTTTATAATAGTTAGAAAATGAAAGTATGATATGTATATCAAAGGGAATTCAAATGAATTAGGTGGTGAGTTGATGGTTCAGATGTTGGCGATGGTGGTGGTATGGGTTTTGTCCTAAGATGATTGCGAAGGTGATGATGACGACAGTGCCTAGGGTGATTGTGGATGACTGTAGCTGGTTATATTGTTAAAATAGTTTTAGCGTTCAATGTATGATAAATTACATCTAAGGAGTTGTTTGGCAGTGAACCTTACTTTGATATTACTCTATTTTTTTTAGTTTTGATGCAGGTGTGGAGCTGAAAGAAGGGATGGAAGAACTGTCGGGGAAGCACATGAACACCTCAAGGTAATTCCATTTCCCCTTTTTTAAGCATGGCTATGTTTTGGGTTAAGATAAAATCAGTCCGTCATTATTGACCAGATCGGTTATGTGGGTGCCGATTGGAAGCAAAAGAGACGATTTAAGACAAAATCAGTCCGTCATTTGGGTTTCATGACCAGATCGGTGACGAGATCACAGATGTATACACGTTTCACGGGCAAGTATTAGTCAAGTATTTGATGGTTTAAACTTTAAAGTTAAAACAAAAACAAAAATTATCATGGATGACGGATGATCTATAATTAAAAATATGTGTGAACATTATGTGTATAAAAATTATTTTCTCTGTTTAGGCAGTTTACCAAACCTAAGAGAAATTTGGCAGAATTGGAAATTAGGCAGCATCAACAATACGATTGATGCATAACCCACTGAATCAATTGATGTTCAACAATCATTAGTGATTGTCTAACAACATTTAGTCGACATATATAAGTGGTATGACTATGTATAAGTTCAGTTATTTCTAGGTTATAAAGTTACATCAGTAAACTTAAGAGTTGGGTTTTGAATAGGTAATTGTAACTTCTTGATATTAAACAAAAGGGAAATATAATTATATTAAGAGGTTTAGAAATGGAAAGTACTACAACTGTTTTGGCCAAAGGGAGTATGAATCAAGCGAATAAAGAGACAAAATAAACATAAATTGAAAAAATAAGTGCAAATCAAAAGAGTTTATTTTAAAAAAAAAATTGTAATCTACTTTGCAGAACCTACATGTTAGCTTGACAAATGCATAAGGTTCAACAGTGGCTCTCCAAACGACCGTGCAGTCATCAGTTGTTCTAGCTATTGGGACTCCATCAACGACAAGGTCTAAACAGTTCGCCTCTTCGCACCGGTGTCTTTCGTGGGTTCTTTGGAACCCAATTGCTGTATACGATGCTCCGGGCTGGTGATGATTATATAAGATATGGATAAAATATAAGGCGGAAATTGTGGATCGGTACGAGGCAGCGGTGGTAGACGTCTTTCGTGGGTTCTTTGGAACCCAATTGGTATTACTATTATTCGTATTGTAAATATCTAAAAGGAATGGACCCTCTTTTTTTATTACTAGATGTTCCATTAGTAACATTCCTAAACTGGTATACCGAAATCTACCGGCGGTTCAAATCCTTTACCGTTTTCCCATGTTACCGGACTGATTCGTACCGGCCAGGACTGTGTGGGTTATGAAATTATGATAAAGGAATCAAGCATTACTGATTAGATACATGAGATAACCGCTACTTGATTGTTTATTACTATGCAGTTTGAACATTTTGATGACTATACCTTAGCTTCTTCATGGGAAAGGTATTGTATAAATCTGCGAAACCTTAATTCGATTTTACATGTCGGATCATGTGTCATTTTGAAGGTGGAAGAAGCTAATTTTGCTTAAAAAATAATTTACAGGTTCATATATGAAATTGAGGCTGTTTGTTGACAATGGTTAGCAAGTGGTCCCAAAAATTTGTTGGTATGCTTCGTGTAACGAGATACTTGTCCAGTATGCATATTTGTTTCGCTGATCCATGGAACATTATAGTTATTATATACAATACTAAGATTAATTGTTATTCTTGTGTAGGAAAAAGGAGTTGTTCCGTTGGGGGAACCGAAGAACTTGTATAAGGTCAAATCTGAGCTGAAATATGCTATGAAAAACTATTGCATGGAGTACTACTTTGAAATTAGTAATGCAGGTATATGTGACACTTCTCTTCAAGTTTCAGTTTCATCATGTGCCATTTCTGTTGCTGTTGTTTGTAATTATTATTATTTTATTCATTGTTGCATTATTTCGATCAGGAAAGACTGCAGATTGGAATTCCCCTTTACATGACATGCAGTTGTCTTTTGGTGTTAAAGAATTTATGGTATTAATAGTTCGTCATGTTAACATTCATATGCTACTGTTAAGTAATCGAATATTGACGCGTTTCAAAAGAAACGCCTCAACTATATTAGGTATTATAATTTGGCGTTTCTTTTAAAACTATTTTTCCTGTTTTTTTTCCCAGTTTTTTTCCCTACTTTTCCCAGTTTTTTTTTTTGGAGAGATTAGGCACTTTGTTTGAGGCGTTTATTTTGAAACGCCTCAACTATATTAGTTGAGGCATTTTCTTTGAAACACCTTAAATTGTCGATTGTTTAGGCGTTTAAATGGGTTGTTATGAACATTTGATGTCAAATTAATATAGATTTGGCGATTCTTTTGAAACGCCTCAACTATATTAGTTTTGGCGTTTCTTTGGAATCGTCTAAACTATATAGTTTTGGCGATTCTTTTGAAACGCCTAAACTAATATAGTTTTGGCGATTCTTTTGAAACGCCTCAAGTTTATTAGTTTTGGCGTTTCTTTAGGTATGTTTCATATTGATTAGGGTAGCATTTCGGATGCTTAAATGATGTAATTGTTTGTATTTGATTTGGTTCAGGCTCAAGCGTAAGAGCCCTTATGCCTAGAACCCTCAAGCGTAAGAGTCCTTACGCATGGAACAGTCCATACGCAAGGAGGCAGCCTATATATTTGTTGTTGAAAAGCATTTGGCGCGACGCAATGAACATGTTTCGTTTTGTAGTTGGGTATGGTTCAGTTGGATCTGTAATTGGAATAATCAGAAAGCGAAACTTAGTCTTTGGTTTTCCAAATAAAAAAAAATAAACGAAATAAAACAGTTATTTATTGGGTTGGGTAGCTTATCTAGCTTTGGTTTGGTTTGGCCAGTTTTTAATCTAACACTAGATCCATTCTTTCACTTGATTCCCAACTGTTCTACCTCTTCAAATCTTCATTGTATTGTATTGTATTGTATTATTCATCAGGTTTGATTTCAACCCCTTTTCATCAAATGTTAATTTTGGTTGATTTTATTCATAAAAAATCTTTATTTGTTTGTGGGTTTCCCTTCATCTTCATGTTTATTGAAGCAGTAGTAACTTATGATATTAATTTGGGTGATAGTTTAAGTTTATTTTCTTGCCTTTGAACTTAATGATTGTTCTACTGTCAACTTTAAAGTATTATAGGATAAAGCTGATGACTTTGTTATTCTCTTTCTAGATTGACTTTCTGTTAGTAGCTCCTTAGTTAAAACATTTTAATTAATTCATAATTTCATAGAGTGTGTGGATTTGTATTCTATGCATGTTTAGAGAACTCATTATGTACTGTTTGTTTTCTGTTTTTTTTTTTAATTTATTTTTTCAGTGTGATTCCGGGGTTGCTGATCTGTTATTTGGTTGGAAATCAGGATATTCTGAAATGGGTCAGAAAAATATTTCGCCTTTCAAGTCGCCCAATTATTTCGACAAGCTTTCAAAAGCTTTGGAGTTTGCAGTTTCTGAATGGATACTCATGTTTTTGTTGTTCATTTCAAAAGCTTTCTCTTACGGATTAAGCCAACACAGTCCCAACAGGACCTGTCATCTGAACCTGTGATAACACCTATGTTTTCTCAGCCAGCCAGTATCAATTCGAATGTTCCGAAAGTTAGAAACATTCAGCAAGAATTAATAGGAAACTGTAACAACTCTATCTAATTATGTCGTACGGACTTATGTTAGCGTTTGTGGTGAACAAAACTTATGTAATGTTATGTGATAGGATCTTATGTATTGAAATTACGTGTTGCAAACTTATTAGGAAATATATGCGACCAAATCTTTACAACAGATTAATTTTGAAGTCGGCTTTCATTCAACAATTTAAAAACGCAACAACAACGCGCAACGCGCGTCATTGAATAAACCTAGTTATATAAATTTCTACGATAACATTAACTAATGCAACTGTTATATATTATTAGTTTTATATAAGCTTAAAAAAAAATTCAGGGTGTTACAAAAATAATATAGTGTGGAAACAACTTTTTGTTCCTCTCTACTTCTGTGTCAACCCCTAATCAATTTAGTTAATTACTAATCAATCAAATCGGCCAATAAAAAAAAGCAAAAAAGCCATAAACTTGCTGCAAGAACAATAAAATGGAGGTTGGAACATAAAGAAAGGATTAAGAAATTTGTATGGACACTAACATACGAGTATCCAAATAAGAATCCTAAAATAAGTTAAAAGAAAACTCAACACCAATCAACATTGAACTCTAGTTGCATAAATTCATGTTGAAGATCAGACTTTTAGGGACCAAAATATTGCACCACAACAAATAATCTCAACATTGTTATTACCATCGTCCTACAATAAAACACATACAATATAGCACATAACAAACATGTTAATATAAAAGATATACAAAAAAAGTCAAACATTTAATAAAATACAGCCTTAAGACGCTTATACGGCTGTTGCTTTGTTCAAATTGGTATGTTCTTCATCAAAATGAATATTCAAAACCAAAAATGTTAACATTTATATAGGACTACAACAAAATCATATATGCATTGATGTTCATAAAAAAACATGTTGATATATTACGTTCATATATAATATCAAAATTAACCTTGGAAACTTCAACTTTTGAAGTTAGATTTGGGTCCATGCGTAATATTTTTGTAAATAGAATGGGTGTGTATACTATGTATTTATAGGATAAACTCTAGTAGTGCACTCTAATGTTTAAATCTTTAAAAATTGTTTCCCGCTTGATTAAAAATAAGATTTTTTTTCACCCCTTTAAATTAGGAAGTTTTGTTGATGTGGCTATAAAAATGTTTAACCATTTACTTTTAAAAGTTTTGACACAGCTTTTATGTTGTTAAAATTAAAAAAAAAAACCACACTAAATTAGGAATAAATTAGGAAGGTTTGTTTTTTTTTGGAAGGCAAATTTCATTAAAAAGGAACGCCCCGGCCCGAAAAATCTCCAAGACAGAGACAAACGGGACACGGGAAAGATTACATCATAGGAAAATCAAAATTACACCAACTTTTCCATTCAATCGAAACCTCCTTAAACCTGCACGTAAACCACAAATACGCCAACGATTTAACGTCCGCAACCAAATGAGCGATAGTGAAACCCACTCCATTAAAAATCTTGTCGTTCCTAGCCTTCCAGATCCGCCAACAAGCGATAATGCAAATACCATACATTACTTCCTTCTTCTTCGCGGTGTACGGTAGATGATCCAAAAAATGTAGCACATCGGAAAGAGAAAAAACGAAAAACTTTGGAATACGACACCAAGAAGCAATAGCGTCCCACAATCCGAACGCAATGGAACACCCGGAAAACAAATGATCTACCGACTCTTCTACTTCACCACATAATCCGCAAAAGGTATTCTCCACATAAACATTACGGTATACAAGAGCGTCTTTGGTTGGAATTCGATTCATACTAGCCCGCCACATAAAAACATTACATTTACCCGGGATCCATTTGCACCATTGATAAACCGAATTAGGGATAGCAATACCGTCCCCTTTCAGCCATTGTCGAGCAACTTTAACCGAAAAACCTTCGCCTACATCTTGCCTCCAACTCCACCGATCCTCGCGATCATTAAGAGTAACATCAGAAAGATTCCTATGACACTGTATAAGCTCCTGCATCTCCAAGTCAGTGCTCGGATATACTATCCATTTCCAGCAGATCGCACGATTCCCATCACTTTCTTGCAAACGCTCCGCTATTGTACATCGTTTGTTTTGTTCCAGCCGAAACAGCCTAGGATACTTAAACTTCAGCGGTTCCGTGTCGAGCCATGGATCAATCCAAAACTTTAGCTGAGTTCCATCACCCACCACCCCTCTAATCAACGACATGAAAGATCTTCCAGCCACTTTTTGTTTGTGGCTAACGTTAACTAATCTGGACCAAGCACCAGCAAACCGCGAGTTACATTGAACAGAATCCCATCTTCGAGTAGAACCATGAATAGCATCTATCACTTTCCTCCAAAGCGCATCCTTAGAGTTATGATATCTCCAAATCCATTTCACTAAAAGCGCAAAGTTACTCTCTTCCAACTTGGATAAATCCAATCCTCCTTCTTTAACGCTCCTCGTCACCCTATCCCATGCTACCCAATGTATTTTATTCTTATCATCACCACCACCCCATAAAAATTTCTTTATAAGCACCTCCAACTTATTAATTACCGTTGCCGGAGCCTTATACAAAGAAAAATAATACGTTGGAAGACTCTCCAACACCGCCTTGATCAGGATGATCCTCCCTGCCATAGATATCACGCTAGCCTTCCATGATGAAAGGCGTTTTTTAAATATATCGACTATAGGATCCCAATTACTTATGCGATTCATATTAGCCCCCACCGTGATGCCCAAGTATTTAAAAGGAAATGTACCCGGTTTACACCCCATATTGTTAGCGAACGCAGCAATTTCTTCGTCACTCTTCCCAACCCCAAACAAATTAGATTTGTTCAAGTTTATTCGAAGCCCCGAACACATATGAAAAATACGGAGAATCCGCTTCATCGCCTTTAGATTACATTGAGACCATTCACCCACAACCAAAGCATCATCAGCATACAAAAGATGTGAAATAAACAGCCCGTCGCTATTCAACCGAACCCCTTGAAAAAAACCATTATCACAGGCCGATCTAATCAACGACGATAAACCCTCCATGGCAATCAAGAATAAAAACGGAGATATAGGATCGCCTTGTCTTATCCCCTTTTCACTTCTAAATTCAAACGTTGGCGAGCCGTTCACGAGAACCGAGGATCTAGCCGAAGAAAGAACTCCTTCCATCCACTTACACCATCTATCGGGAAAATTCATTTGCTTCATAATCGAGATTAGAAACCCCCAGTTAACATTATCGTAAGCTTTCTCGAAATCAATCTTCAATAAGAAAAATTCTTTCCCCATTTTTTTCGCCCAAGAGAAAATCTCGTTGATAATAAGCGGACCATCAAGGATATACCTTCCCGATAAAAAAGCCGACTGCGTCTCATGAATAATACTACCCATCACCTTTTTTAGCCGATTAGCAAGAACTTTAGAAATAACTTTACTAATCGCACCAATCAAGGTAATAGGACGGTACTCGTTAAGGCCAACCGGATCTTTAACCTTTGGAATAAGCGTGATAAAAGAAGACCCCACTCCCCTCCTTATTTGACCTGTGTCATAAAATTCCTGCAACACTTTACAAAAATCATTAGAAAATAACGGCCAAAACCGCTTAAAAAACGGAAATTGAAACAGTCGGGCCAGGAGCCTTGTCACTTCCACAATCAAACACCGCCTCTCTAACCTCCGTTTCAGAAAAAGGAGATACCAAACCCTCGGCTTCAATCGAGTTCAATTTATTAATCCCATAGCACTCCAAAGTCGGCCTTTCAACCAACTCCTCCACGAAATGGCTTCTAAAAAAATTATACACCTCTTTTTTCACTTCATTCGGTTTAAAAATCCATTTACCATTCGTATGCAATCCCGGTATGTTATTGGTTACTCTCCGCATATTAATACAACCGTGAAAAAAACTAGTGTTCTCGTCCCCTTCCCGAGCCCATCTAACTCGAGCTTTCTGTTTAGTATCTCTCTTACTCATATTTCCCAACTCTTGAATACGATGTTTAGACTCCTCGAAAACCCATATCTCGGCTTCAGTTAAGTCCTTCACCTCAACAAGGTGATCTAATTCACGTAAATCAGCTTTTAAACTTTCTATCTCCTCCATCTCATGGGTCATCCACCCTTTTTTCCATTCCAATAATTTGGATTTTATGCTTCGCAACTTATACAGTAACCCCAATTGATGTGAACCATTACCAAGTGCTAGTATATCATCCACACATCCCCTCTCAATAACATCGCTTATACCTTCCCTTTGAAGCCAAGAATCAAAGAACCTAAAAGGCTTTGGTCCGAAATTCCGAGCTTCAACTTTCAAAACAAGTGGACAGTGATCCGACTCCTCCCTCGCGAGTGCCCGGTACTCCGCATTAGGCCATTCACAAACAACATTCCACGAAACAAACAATCGACCTATTCTACTACATTTATTTCCCGAGACATACGTAAACTTCCTCCCTTTAAGAGCGAATTCATGAAGATGAACCTTATCAATGAAATCGTTAAACTCGTTAGAGACCAAAGGATGAAACTTTGAGTTCCTTCGTTCGGTTCGATCACGGACGCAATTGAAATCCCCGGCAACCACCCAATACGTATTATCTAACACTATAATTCTTTCAAGATCAGCCCATAACGATCGTTTGTCTCTAATCCTTTGCGGAGCATAAACATTCACAACCGAAAAAACCTTTCCATCATTTTTTGAGATGCCATGAACGTACAAAAAATAACGATGCTTCACCACCCTAGAAACCAAGAATCGCTTCGAGTCCCATAACGAGAGAAGCCCACCAGACCGGCCTGTAGCTCCAACCCAATCACTTTCAAAGCTACCGCTTCCCCAGTACCTTCCTAAATCAAAACCTTCAAGCGACGCAAATTGTGTCTCTTGAATCATAATAAACCCAATATCATTAGCGATTTTCAAATTACGAATCCACTTACCTTTATCATCGTTACCCAGACCACGTATATTTACTGATAAAAAAATCATTGATCCACGGTTTGAACGCCTTCATTAACAATAACCTGATTTAACGCATCAGAAAAGCGCTCCATATTCTTGACTCCCAAACTCTTCGCCATATCAACTGTTTCCCGCGTCTCGCTGTTGGTCACACAATTTTCCTTTGTCCCAACGTCCATATCATAATCACAATTATCCTTATTGCGCGCCAAAGCACGCTGCTGCATATCGCTACAATCCGCACCAATATCAACCTGTTTATGTAATGCCGCTTGCCCTTCATTCACCGTATATATGAAACGATCAATGTCAAAAAGATCCTCCCCGTCTCGTTGTCACTTTTTCGGTCTATCATTACCAACCGGAGAAGCCGATTTGGTTCTAGACCCTTTCTTTCTACTAAAGCCTTTTCTTTTTTTTTTATCACCGGACTTTTTTGTACATGCTCGCCAATCTCATCTACCACATTATCAGTGCCCTCCATCCCACTATTATCCGCAACACCATCTTGGACTAAGTTCAAATCAGGAACTTCTTCAACTATCGAAATAACCGGAGCAGACTCCTCTACTTCCACCCCGGCGTCTTCCTCCATCTCCATTAAGCAATCCGGAATCCATTCAGCCGTTTCTTCCTCAACCATAACATCAAACTTTGATGTCTTCCATAGAATTCGCACCCTTTGATTAACCCTTTCCATTTGTGGACGTAAAATGCCCACCACTGCTACTGTTAAATCCCCATCCTCCTCAGGGAAGATTACCGGTTGGATAATAACACCAAATTTCGATGCCACTTCATGAAAAACGTCATGACAAGACAGACTAAGCGGAATACCACGGATCTTTAGCCAAGCGATCCTAGGAACCATAAAGGTTTGCCCATACCATTCTTCAATCATCTCCACGTAAACATTCCATGCATCCTTTTTTGCCGTAAAACTCAACTTGGCATCTCTGTTACTGAAAACCAATAATACACAAAGTCCCCCAACATATTTAATCTCTACTTTTTCTTCACAAACATTCGTTAACCAGCCCCGCATATTCGTCAAAGCGGCCAAAGTCTTCATATGCACCACGAGTGCACGATCATACCCCTCCCCGAATACCGGAACAGAAGGCTCCACCCTGATTTCTATGGTGTCATCAGGTATCGGATCCTTATTCAATAAGGTGTCTTTAAAGGATCTTCTATCCTCCATGTTGATATCAGCCGAAACATCAGTTGTTCCGTCACTTCCGCCAACCTTACCCTCATGTATCTCCTCCTTTCCCTTAGCCGGTTGCCAAACCTTTTCCTCTTTACGTGGAATCTCTTTCCCATCGACAAATCTGGCCGGGGCTACGAAAAGTTTGTAGGAGCCAATCCAAACATCCTTCAACGCAACCTCTAAATCATCCATGTTCCGCCCTCTATAGAACGTAACGAAACCAAACCGTTTACCCAACCGATCATACTTACGTGCAATATACGTACCTTGAATGTCGCCGTACTCTTTGAAAACCCTAACCAAATCAGACGAAGCGCACCCCTCTGGAAGATTAGAGACAAAAAACTTCACCCCTAGGTCCTTTTCCTTCTCACGAGATTGATGTTGATTACCTTTACCCTTCTTGATCGGTACATCGTACCATGTATCTTGCTGGAACCGATCTCTGCCGCCCGACATGTTCGGAGAAAACCCTAGTATTAAGGAGGTTACTTAAATGAACAATTAGGAAGGTTTGTTAATTAAGATATTTTAGAACCCATAGATAAAATTTTATTGCTTAACTATAATTCACATATTAGTGTTGAAGGAACGTACACATTCATAAAATACTTGTTTTTATCATACAATATAAAAAAGAACTGGTTTCTAGTTCACATCGTTACCCTCAATCATGTTTGAGAAATTGTTATAATGTTATTTAATTTATAAAGCAATTAAAGGGAAGAGTAGGTATCATTTCACGTTCACGTTTGGGGTGGGATATATGACTTTCAAAGTTTGAAATGTTTTACTATATGCAATGGAGATTGTATTTACTTAAAAAGTAGTAAATTTACTTTTATATGCTTTATAAATTAACAAACATTATAGCAATACTATACTCAAATAAAGAGAATAAAATGCTTATTTTTATAACATAATTTTTAAAAAATTATTTTAGCGAATTGAAAAAATTATGGTCGTTCAAAAAACGTGGAGGTAGTTGGCTTAAAATATGGGGGACAAATTGTAACTATTATATAAATAACTAAAAATTGAGTAAAGTTAAGGGAATTAAAGTGTAATTAACATGAGGATATTAAAATGTAAAAATATTTGAAAGACTAATGTACCCTCATTTTAAGGTTGTATCTTATGCATTAAAGGATTTTTTTTTTTTTTTAACTTTTGGGTATCTTAAACTACCATTGTCTCATGCATTATAATATAGTATAGATAAAATGCAATGATCACTTGTACATAAGGCATTCTTTCTTGTACATTTCAATACACACATCGGTATTGACTACGACAAACATCAAAACGTCAACAAAAATGAGCCAGTCGTCATAGTATTTTTCGAATGTTTTTAAAATATAATAGTTTTAAAGTTATAATATAATTAAATAAAAGAATTATAATTTTGTAGGTGATGGGAGGAAAATATAATTACTAACTAAAAATTAGGAAATTAAAGTGTAAATAAGATAGGGTATTAAAAGGTAAATAATGTATGAATGACTATTTTACCCTCATTTTAGGGTTATTAATGAAAAATAAGTTCTTAACTTTTGGGTATCTTAAAATACCCCTCCTTCATGCATTATAATATAGTATAGATAATAATACTAGAAAAGTTTAAAAACCCTAAACACTATCCATATAGAAATCGCAAATCATGAATAATAATATGTTTTTGATGTTGTTATGAGTGTCGATAGATATTGATGATAGTAATCATATCTAGGGTATGTGATAAGTAAATACATGGATTTAAACATGATAATATGGATTTGATGGTGTTAATATGAGTTTATTACATGATTATAGATTATTGAGAATGATTAGGGTTCATGAGTATCATGTTATGAAAGTTCTGATTTCTGAGAGATTCGTTAAGGTATTTTGTAGGGTCTATATCGTGATGTTAAAGTGATTGTTTTGATGATTTCTTTGCTTGATTGTATTGTACGTGGTCTTAGGTTTTCATAATGGGCAAAACCATCATATTTGGACATCTTTTGAGTGGTTTTTGGAATTTTGTTTGATTAAGGGTCATATCAGATTTTCGGAATTATAAATTGGGTCAACTTTAAACGGTCATAACTCGAGATTTACAAAGGTTTAAGTTATGAAATTTGGACAGTAGGTCAACATTGGAAAAACTTGGCTTTTCCAATTGGATTCACCTCATTTGGGTGAATACACAATTTTTGAGAATTTTTCTACTAAACTGACCTGCTGTGGAAATTTTATGGACATAGCTGTGTTGTACAAATTTTAATAATTTTTGTGTTTAGTTGTGAGACAAAACAAAAATATGGGTTATCAAATGAATCCCAATGAATATTCAGTAAAAATTTGGGAGTTTAATTCGTTCGTTAAGTATTTTAAATAATTCGTTTTTCACAGCGTACAATCTGCCCTGAAAACGCAGATTGTGTAAGGGATGTTTACGTGACTATTTGGAGTCTTATATGGTATGTATTTGACATGAACTTGCATGAATACTTATATGAGATATGTATGAGGTATAAAACTGATAATAATCAATATGATCACCAACGGGATACGTAGGACTTACTTGTGCATGTAGAGTCATTAGGTGTCACTACACGGTTTGAACTTTAAAAGTCTTGGACAAACGAGTTGTATGGTGTGTTGGTTATGCACATATACTCACCTAGTGACATTTGTAATAGGGAGTCGGTAGCTCATTTCTGTTTGAGGAATTTGGATTATTCACGTGCAACCTAAGGTGAGTTTCACTACTCTTTTCTCAAAAGCATGCGTCTCAGGTTGAGACAACGTACTTAACTTTTTCCAGTCCGGGTTGGGACTACTATTTTCTAGTCCGGGTTGGGACTACTACTTTCTAGTCTGGTTTGGGACTACTTACACATCCCGGGTTGGGATGCTATGGATCCTTGTGTGGGTCGGTTTTTGCTAGTTCGCAAACTGTGTCCTTGATGAACTAAACCAACTCTATCATCTGTAAGTCCTTCACATACCGAATGAGTTGCCGGGTTATGGCAAGCGGGTTATTAGTTGATAGCGCTATTAGGTCTGACAAACCTCACACCGGCTCGGGGAGTGCGGGAGTGAACTATAACTTAATAGATTTTATCATTGTTGATAGGCAATGATGTAAGGCATGCGGCTCACATTTGTGGCTACACGTACATCAGCAGTTCGGTATATCGGTGTTAGTTATCATGAATGGGTTAGCTACCCTTGACATGCGATGAACTAGTGTTTACACGGTTCTTGGAACCAACTCAATTACTTGTTTACGTGGTTTTAGAAACCAGCGCAGTTACATACTCATTTACTTTACTTAGTGAACTCACCAACATTGTTTGTTGACCCACGATTTACATGCTTTTGCAGGTAGTTAGCTTCCGGTGCTAGGATTAGAAAGCACTGCACACTTCACTGCATTTGGGGTCTTGGGCATACACCTAAATTACATATTATGCTTTTACATTTTCTTTCATATGGTTTTAATTTGGGCGCGTTGTTTTGCGCATGGTTTTTAAAAGGTTTAAATTTGGTTTACGCTTCCGCAGCTTAACTAAACTTGGTTTTTGAAAACGAACTAAGTGGTTTGGGCATTTAGAGTTCGTTCATATGACTTATGGCTATGGGATCCTGGTATGTCACGCGCCTCGCGGTATAAACCCCGCAGTGGAAATTTGAGGGTGTGACAGACCGTGACGTGAATATTGACTAGGCGTGATTTACTCCTTTCGTCTTTTGCGCGTGGGTTCCTTCCACGCGGTTGTGTTATCCGGGTTTGGGTACGCGGACTAGTCGGTTTAGTACCCAATCCCGTCAGTTTGGCAAAACTAGTTAGTGGCTGGTAGCTGAAAGCTTTTTAAATATATTTTGGTGTTTGGCAGAGTAGCTGAAGCTTTTAATAAAATGTATAAAATGACCAAAATGGGAATAATTAAAAGCTTGTAAAGAAGGTTTTTATTTTATTTTTAAAATAGAATGGGTATTTGTGTCATTTACTAATTAAAAACTTGTAGCTAGTACAGCTTTTTCTTAAACGCTAGAACTAGTAGCTTTTCACTATAGAGTTTTTTCTCCTAACCTAAAAGCTTCTGGCTCATTCAACCAAACAAGACTTTTTATTGAGTAGAAGTTTTTTTTAAAGTTTGAAGCTCCTTGACCTCCTTACCAAACATACCCATAATGTATATCATTTTAAGTTTTTAACACACCCGACTCACCACCGTCTTCAAATAAGAGAGTACTATGAGTTAAAGATCCGGTGGGCTTGAACGAGTATCGTCCTATTACCTTGATTGGTGCGATTAGTAAAGTAATTTCTAAAGTACTTGCTAATCGTCTAAAAAAGGTGATGGGTGGTATTATTCACGAGACGTAGTCGACTTTTCTTTCTGGGAGGCACATTCTTGATGGTCCCCTTATTATCAACGAGATTTTCTCATGGGCAAAAAAGACGTGGAAAGATATTTTTTTCTTGAAGATTGACTTCGAGAAAGCTTACGTTTATCCTCTTGGAAGGCTAGTGTGGTCTCTATGGCAGGTAGAGTAACTCTCATTAAGGCTGTTCTGGAAAGTCTCCCTACGTACTAGTTTTCTCTGTATAAAGCCCCTGTCACACCCTCAAAATCCACTTGCGGAGTTTTACCGCGAGGCGTATGACAAACCAGGATCCAAACCAACGATCACAATAAACAAGTCTAAATGAACATAATGCAATTTCAAAAACAATGTTTAAAATCCCCAATCACAGCGGAAGCTTATTCAATAACATAATCCAAAATAAACCAAGTGTTCAACGTTTGAAAAACCATGCAATCCTAACTAGACGTCGTGCAGACGCGTGCGCCCTAGTTCCATTGTGCTACCTTAGCGACCTGAGAAAACATGTAAAAGTTTACGTCAGCACAAAAATGCTGGTGAGTTTACAGGTTTTGTAATCCAAGTACCAAGTCCAACCTGTCCATACTATAACAAATCGAAAACCAAAGTACGCTAGCTAGGCGTATGTTTTGTTACTATCACGATTGGAAAACCATTACTAACTCGCAAACCAGATGTCGTGCCCGATGTAGTAACCTGTTGTTCCTGTTTGAGACAATATGCACCCGCCGACCCTCCAAGTCGACGAGCGGGGTTGGTCACTCCCAATAGCGCTATTCACATTTCCCCGTTGTGCAAACCCGCACATTCATGGTTCCCCGGGACTTCCAAAGATCGTATAGTAAACCATAGAAAACCCATAGTATGACAGTAGTTACCAAACATAAGTTTTAACACATGTTTTCTCCCCTGAAAAGTGAAACCAGTTAAAAGAGGGGCCGTAAACTCACCTTAAGTTGCGTTACTCCGTAACACGAATAAACTCAGCAGCTATGCTAGTCCCGTAAAGCGGCGACCTAACATATGACAGTTACAAGTACTTAGACTAATAACCCGCAGGTTAGTTAGTCCCTAGATGTCCAGACCATAACCAAGTTCGTTTGAAAACACCATGAGTGTTTAACTGACCCAATGTACAAGACTCGACATCCCATTGGTGACCCGAGACTCCCCGTGTTATGTTTACGCTCCCAAACAAACAATCATGCAATCACACTTAACATACGTTAACGTCCAACAAGTTATAGCACGTAGTTCACGTATCACATAATTACATCCAAACATATGTTACCAAGTTATTAGATATGTTACGGGGTTCCTAGCATGTTCCTAGATGTCAAATCGGGTCTCGGAATGCTAATTTACACTTACAGCAGCAGTACACGCGATTAGGAAAAGTCAACTAGCATTTAGGTTGGTCAACTGGCATTTAGGAAGGCTAATCGCATGTAATATAGGCATTTAGGGTCATAAGACATGTAAATCTTGAGTTTATATGCGATTAGGGCTATAAGACATGTATTTCAGGACTTAACTAGCATTTAGGATCACAATTGCATGTAATAGAGGCATTTAGCCCCCAATTGCATGGTATATAGGCGATTAGGGCATCTTTATAGGCGATTGGCCTCCTAATCGCCTATAACATAGGCGATTAGGGTTGCTAATCGCCAATAACCCAGCTGTTCCGGTTTTTCGCGCGTTTAACACTCCAAATCAGATCCAGAACGCGTGTAATCATCCAATATCAATCCAACAACTATACCAAACATGTTTAAACCAAAATCCTTCGTTTAGACTCGTATTATCAGCCCTGCATGCAACTATGTAATCCAAACACAATACACATAGCATGAAACATCACATTAACATGCATAACTATAACCCTAATGAACAATTACTCAGATTTCATTAACATGATATCATTATTATTCTGAACCAACCTAATAACATGTTAATCATCCATCTTAAATCATAAAAACCCTAGCTTTTAATCATAAACACACATAACACATGTATGATAGATAGAATCCGATTAACAACACTTATTAACGATTTTCAGAAAGCTTATTTGTTTTAGAACAGGTCTGGACCATTAGGGATTTAATAAAAACGTTAATAAAGATTGCATGGATGGAAACCACACCTTAGATTTGGGAAAGATTGATGAAATAAGCTTGAAACCTTGTGTTTTGATCAAAAATCGTGTTCCAGAGGTTGTGTGTGTGTTGGGGCGGGTTATGGGACGACTAGGGTTGATGTTATGAAGTTTAGGAGGTCAAGCATTGTATTTATAGTCGTTTTTAGTCGTCCAGCACGTAACACGCGATTGTGCAGCCTGTACACGCGATTAGGGATCCTAATCGCATGATGTTCATGCATTTGGGGCCTAATCGCCCCCTAGGGCATGCGATTAGCCCCCAATCGCCCATAAGATTGCCCAATCGCCCTCCCTATAGGCGATTAGCCACCCCTAATCGCCTATAGGGGCTGGTTCCTTGTATTTTGCGCGTTAAACCCCGTTTTAACATACGTTAACACATTTTCACATACCGACAAGTCACATAATGATTGTAAACACATAACACTTGCAAACAAACATATTCACACTCGTTCACCAATTCCCGGGACTCGAGACTTGTATGTTCCGTATGACCTGACGATTTTACGAATCGTCACCATTTGTACACTTGGTTAAGGACTGACATCTAATGAACCTCTAGACCAACATCCAATGATCTTCTATACTAAACCGGTAGTTCCCGAACCATAACACGACTTAACTAACCTAGTTAAGTACAATATACGCGTGACTCGCTAAGGTAGACTTTCATCTAGACAACGTTGTTAACCAGAAATTGCCGGGTGTCACAGCCCCGGTCTCGGTGATTAATAAACTAGAGGCGATTATTAAAAGTTTTTATGGGGTGGGTGCGAAGACAAAAACAAACTTCATTGGGTGGCATGGGATACGGTTACGAGGAGTGTAAAAGAAGGAGGTTTGGGCTTATCCAAGTTGGAAGATAACAATTATGCGTTGTTGTTAAAATGGTTATGGCGTTACCGCATAGCAAACGATGCGCTTTGGAGGAAAGTAGTCGATGCCATTCATGGGTCAACTAGAAGATGGGAGACCATTCATTGCAATTCTCGTTTTACAGGTGCATGGTACAGGCTGGTTAGAGCTGGTTACAAACTTAAAGTGAATGGAAATGGATTCATGAACTTGATAAAAGGGGTGGTGGGTGACGGCAACCAGCTTAAGTTTTGGATCGATCCGTGGCTTTCTACAGAACCGCTGAAATATACGTTTCCGAGCTTGTTTCGCCTGGATCAAGATAAACGCTGCACTGTGGCTGAACGAATTTCAAATTGTAATGGGTCGCACGCTATCTGCTGGAATTGGAAACATTATCCAGCCACTGATTTGGAAATAGAGGAGTTAATTCACTGCCATCGGCTTCTTTCTAATGTTTCTTTAAGCGAACAGGTGGACCGATGGGCTTGGAGGCAAGAAGACGGAGACGGATACTCGGTTAAAGACGCGCGTAACTGGATAAAATGGGAGATTAATTCTGTCAACAACTCGGTCTTTGAATGGTGCAAGTGAATTCCGAACAAATGTAATATTTTTATGTGGAGGGCTAGTCTAAACCGAATTCCTACCAAAGATGCTCTTCTTCATCATAATGTTTATGTTGATAATGGTTTATGTGGGTTATGTGGTGAAGTCGAAGAGTCGGTTGACCATCTGTTCTCTGGGTGTAATTTTGCGAGTGGTATGTGGGACGCTATCACTTCTTGGTGCAATATCCCGAGGTTTTTCGTTTTTTCCTTATCCGATGTGCTTCGTATTTTGGACGATTTGCCTTACATCGTGAAGAAGAAGGATGTCATGTATGGTATAATTATTATCGCGTGCTGGCGGATTTGGAAGGCTAGGAACGACAAGATTTTTAACGGCTTGGAATCAAGTGTTGCTCATTTGGTTGCGGATGTGAAGTCTTTGGCGTTTCTTTAGTTTAAATGTAGGCATAAACAGGGTTGTATAGATTGGCGAAATTGGTGTAATTTTGTATTGCCGGTGATGTAATCTTTCCCGTTTTCCGTTAGTCTCTGTCTTGGAGATTAGCGATCCGGGTAGTCAGTGGCGCAGGTTTGTAGGGGCGGGGAGGGGCGGCCGACCCCCCCCCGGATTTTCGCGCAGAAGTTCCGATTATATAGTATCCGTATAGAAAATTTTGAAAATATAGGGTTTCGACCCCCCCGAAACTGGTTTTCGACCCCCCGAAACCAGTGACTTCCGAACCCCCGGTGACTTCCGACCCCCCGAACCTTCGGCTCAAGCTTCGCCACTGCGGGTAGTGTGTTTTAATGAAATTAGCCTTCCAAAAAAAATCTATAATGCTATTGTATTAATTACTGAAACCTTGTTCGTCATGTCACCTGACGTTAGTTTTTAAAAATCATTGTTTCCTATAATGCACTCCTTTTCTCTATTTTTATTGGTTACACTCAAAGTTTTTAAATAAATACAATCAAATCTTACATTTTATAGGTTTTTAAAAATTGCATTAATAAACATCCTAATTATTATTGAGGTTTATTCACTTTCCATAACTTGAATATTGAATATAATATACCATCATACAAACCTATCGATTTTCATAACATTTTTTTTTTCATGTATAGGTTGAGAGAAGAAAGTTATAATTTCCAACAAATATTATTCATTGAACTTGGTATAGCAAGAAGTTTGGGCTGCAAACGAACCGAACGAACATGAACAAAGCCTTGTTCGTGTTCGTTTGTTAAGAAAACACACGTGTTCGTGTTCGTTTGTTAACTTAGTTCATGAACGCACACGAACACAAGCGGACATTAATGAACACAGAGAAGTGTTCATGAACAGAAATAATCACAAGAATTCACATATATTAAGAAATTAACTAGTTCCATCCAATATATAACCTAGTTATACAATCATAATTGTTACTTAATATAATTTGGGTAAAATAAATAAAAATTAAAGCATGTAAAAAGCATTATAAAAATTAAAAACCCTAATAAACTATCAAACAAAAACGAACATAAACGAATACGTTACCGAATGTTGACGAACATAAACCAACATGTTACCGAACGTTCACGAACACGTTACCGAATGCTCACGAACATAAACAAACGAACACGATCTTTGTTAATATTCGTTCGTTTAACCAAACGAACAAAATTTTATGTTCGTGTCCGTTCATTTATTAAACGAACGAACACAAACGAACTTCCCGCCGAACGGTTCATGAATTGTTCGCTGAAAGTTCAGTTTGTTTGCAGCCCTACAAGAAGCCAACCGGCAAAAGATACAACAACCAAATTAGAAATAAAAAAAAACCACATATCCAAACACCAAAGCAAACATACAGAGACTACTAAATACATTAAATTCATTCCGTTGTGCCCAAAATAGAGAATTCTTTTGAATTTTATCTAAACAACATCCAACATACAATCTTCAAAGTCTTTGTCTTGAATCTTTGATCTCAAACTTAAGTGTCTTCACAATATTACAATCTAAAGCATCCTTATTTTTCTAAGGGTGCGTTTGATTCATGGAATGGTTTGGAATTGGAATTGGAATTTGTGTAGGAATTGGAATTAGAAAAAATTGGATTTGGAATTTAAACATTTCAAAAGGAATTGGAAATTGTTGGAATTGGAATCTCAAATCCTTTATTATTGTGTTTGGTTGGTTAATAAATTGAAATCTATCACCCTTGCCCCCATGACCCGCATCGTTGTGACCCGTATCGGCCCAACCGTTTCGACTCGTACCGTTTCGACCCGAAATGTTTATACCTCTATCGTTTAGACATGTACCGCTTCGACGTGCACCGTTTCGACCCGTACCTGTTCAGGTCAAAAACGGTACGGGTCGAAATGGTTTGGGTCGAAAACGGTACGGGTCGAAAACGGTTTGGGTCGGAACGGTACCGATCGAATCAGTACCGGTCAAAACGGTACCGGTCGAAACTGGTACGGTCCGAAACGGTTCGGGCGAAACGGTACAGGTCGAAACGGTATCGGTCGAAACTGGTACAGTTCGAAACGGTACCGGTTGAAACTGGTACGGTCCGAAACGGTTCGGGCGAAACGGTATAGGTCGAAACGGTACTGGTCGAAACTGGTACGGTCCGAAATGGTACCGGTCGCAAATGGTACGGTCCGAAACGGTACCCGTCGAAACTGATACGGTCTGAAATGGTACCGGTCGAAACTGGTATGGTCCGAAACGGTTCGGGTGAAACTGTACAGGTCGAAACGGTACCGGTCGAAACTGGTACGGTCCGAAACGGTTCGGGCGAAACGGTATAGGTTGAAACGGTACCGGTCCGAAACGGTTCGGGCGAAACGGTATAGGTCGAAACGGTACCGGTCGAAACTGGTACGGTCCGAAACGGTAGCGGTCGCAAATGGTACGGTCCGAAACGGTACCAGTTGAAACTGGTACGGTCTGAAACGGTACTGGTCGAAACTGGTATGGTCCAAAACGGTTCAGGTGAAACTGTAAGGTCGAAACGGTACCGGTCGAAACTGGTACGGTCTGAAACGGTTCGGGCGAAACGGTATAGGTCGAAACGGTACCGGTCGAAACTGGTACGGTCTGAAACGGTACCGTTCGAAACTGGTATGGTCCGAAACGGTTCGGGTGAAACTGTACAGGTCGAAATGGTACCGGTCGAAACCGGTACGGTCCGAAACAAGTACGGTCCGAAACGGTTCGAGCGAAACGGTACAGGTCAAAACGGTACCGGTCGAAACAGGTACGGTTCGAATTGGTTCGGGTCAAAATGACGTCAACCGTCCGAAGATTCCAATAAATTGACTTGAATTCGATCTAATATTGGAAGGATTTTGAATTCTCTTAGTTAAAGGAATTTGAAGGAATTCATACCGAATTCCAATTACAATTCATTTGTCAACCAAACACACAAGATTGGAATTGAAATTCCAATTCCAACAAATTCAATGAACCAAACACCTCAAGAGTTGGAATTCAAATTCCAATTTCATTGAATTCTATTCAATTCATGCGAGCCAAACGCACCCTAAGCAACTCATTATGTAAACTTATATCAGTTGCATCAAACTGAACCTAATTAATATGGCAGGTCAAATTAACATAGAACAAAAGATGTAATAAAAAATTATAAATCAACGATCAACAAATTGCAAACAGTAAAATAACCCGTAGTCAGAGGCTGCACGATTGCGTGCAGCGAGAGCTTAAGATGGGCGACATGACATTGATCGTCATCAAGATTACTTTCGTAGTTGCTTTTGATTGACCATGAATCAGCAGCAATACAACGGTCATTGTAGGAGATTAGATCGGAAGTTAACGGTTGTCTCGTCCTCTGTAAGAGGTCGATGTTGTCTAGTAGTAATCAGATTTCGGGCTTCCAACCATGGTTGGAAGAGGATGGAGATGACCGACTGTATTAAACTAGGGGATGACAAAAGGTATTGAAGGGTCAAGTATAAAAATTATTTTATTTAAGGGATGAAATTTGAAAAGTTGTAAATTAGCTTTTTTTTTTGTAAGGGGAGTGTAAAAAGTAAAAAGAGGAGGTGCATTTAGCCCACCACTTAGCTTAAGTACGTGTAACCATGATTGATTTCAAAGACTAAGAGTGCACCGAGCTGAATATTTTCCAAATTAACACTAGTTTCCTTAGAAATATATGGAAAATAGTTTGATGGAAATATAAATAAAGTGAATGTTTTTAGTAACATGGAGGATTTAATAGAACAGTTTATCCATAAAGTGAATAATGATGACATAATGGATGAGCATTAACCCGTCCTTTCTCGGTTTCTCCGGTGCTAGGCATGACTTGGTTGATCCAGGAGAGCCAAGATGCCTTGCACACGACAATCAAACACCATAGAAGAGTCATACTTTGTATTTTGTTTTTTTCTTTAAAAGTATTTCATAACATCTTAAATTTTGACTTTCTCTGTTACAATTATTTAAGTTTTTTTAAAGAAAGACACTTTTGAGATTTTTTTAAAGAAATAAATTGAGAACTTCCCGATCAGATTACGAATCATCACACAAATGTAATTTATATTTTGCTTAGTCAAATTCCTAATTAGCTTTTTATTTTGTGTTAACCCAATTTCAGAAGTCAAAAAATCAATACTTGAAATTATGACTAAAAGATATAAGACAAACTTTTATGTTGGGGTTATCATCTAACGGGACAGTTTTAATTCAAAACATAAATTAATACATTAAAAGGACATAAATAATTCATTTATTTAATCCTATAAAGTAAAAAACTTTGAAAATATAATAAATTGTTGAAATGCAATGTCTATTTACCTGTAATAATGAGATTGAATAGAAAAATACATGAATAATTCTCGTTTATTTATACAAATAAACAATTTTTAAATGTTATAAGTCATATGAATAAATTAATTTAACGGGTTTTTATGTATATAACATTCATATCTTATATAAAGTAAAAATCTTGTAAAATATATGAACCATTAAAAACAAGATTTTACATATTAGGTTTGTGTTTCCTCTTCTCCCACTAAAAATAATTTATAAAATGAAACAAGAAAACGTTGTTTGAGTGGCATTGGTGGGTGGTCCTTAGTGACGGTGATGGTGGGTGGTGATATGTGGCAGTAGTGGTGGTGGCAGGTGGAGGTGGATAGCGGTGATGGTGGGTTGGTGACGATGGTGAGTAGTAGCGGTGGTGGGTGGTGGCGACGGCGGTGGGTGGTGGTTAGTGGCGGTGCTGGTGGGTGGTGATGTGTGGCGGTACCGTAGTGGTGAGTGGCGGTGGGTTGGTGGCGATGGTGGCAATGGGTAGAGGTACATAGCGGTAATGGCGGGTGGGTGACGATGGTGAGTAGTGGTGGTGGGTGGTGGCGGTAGTGGTTGGCAGAGGGATTTGTGGTGGGTAACAGCGGGATGTGGTGGAGGCGGCGGTGGGTGGTGGTGGTGGGTGAGTGGCGGTGGTGGGCTGCGACGACGACGTTGAGTGGGGTTGGATGGCGGCGGTGGTGCGTGGGCGACGATGGTGGGTGGCGGTGGTGGTGGGTGGGTGAAGGTAGTGGTTGGTGGCAGCGGCAACGATGGTGGGTAGTGACGGCGGTGGTAGGTGGTGGCAGCAGCAGTGGTGGGTGGTGACGTTGGTAGTGGGTTGTGGTGGTGGGTGCTGGTTATTGAGTTGTTAATGATGGTGAAAGAGGAATGGAACGGAATAAAAAAAAACATGGAGGGTGAATGGAATGGTTTTGAGGGAATGGAATGCTTTGTGGAATGAGTGATTCAATTCGATTGATGAACCAAACACAATATTTTTCATTACCTCATAATGATCAATTTTGTTCCTCCTTCCATTCTATCATACCAAACGCTACCTAATATTTACAATTATCGAAATACATTATTACTATATAAGTATATTAGATTATATCCCAGAAGCTTTCCGGGATAGAAAAATCTAATATAAAGTGTTAAAATATGTGTTATGATGTAACATAGAAATTAATGTACTAAAATATGATAAAACAACAATTTTAATCATTTGAATAAGAATGAAAATGTATAAAGAAGATATATGTTTGGATGAGTAGCAGAGCCAAAAGCAACCGTTGCAAGACATGATTAAGGCGATGGTCTTGAAGATGTGACTTTTTTTTTTGGAAAATAATGTTTTTAATCTATTCTGTTCTGAATGAAAATAGAATTCATATTTAGGGTACACGGGGTGGCCCGTGATGGCCACCCCGTGATGGCGTGATCACCGCGAAACACCCCCCCCCCCCAAAAAAAATGAATCACGGCCGCGATGCTAAAATTCGTGATATATATCACGGTTGTAAAGTGGACGTTGGCCAAATTATAGCCGTTGAAAAGGACCGTTGGCTGGCCACCAATGGGCTGTTGACTGTTTAATTAAAAAAAAAACTGTTTTTCCAATCACTATATATACATATCCATACAAAATAAAAAAATACATACAATCAAAACAACACAAAATCAAACAATACAATAAAAAATAGAAGGATCTAGCAAGAAACAATCTGCTACGAAAAGAAAGTTTAGGCCAAAGATTCGGCCTAACTTAGGCGAACCGGCTAGATTTCGTCAAAACGCACCACCAACCCCACAACCTACATACCAATCCTATCAAAACCAAACTTTTCAAAACCTTATGTTTCAAACCCAACAATTCTCGCTTCCAAACCAATATCCAGTGCACTACTCTCAACCCAACATGCCAACCCAAATTGCATCCGGAGTGTTTCAAGCACCTCCCGATCCGATTGATCTACCTATGTTCGACCGTTATGGGGTTCGCGATCCAGAGAACTATATGGTCGAAGGTTCTGAGGAAGATGATTATGAATATGAACAAGAGGAAGAGGAAGAGGAAGAGGAAGAGGAAGAGGAAGAAGATGAGATACTAGTGCAAGCAGCAAGAGGAAGAGGAAGAATAGGAGATATAAACACTGGGCCAAAAGACAGAACTCATTGGACGCAAGAAGAAGAAGTGGCGTTGGTGAAGTCGTTTTTACATATTTTCGAAGACAAACGCGTCGGAAATCAACAACCAAAAGAAACCTTTTGGCTGCGAGTGAAGACCCACTTTGAACAACTTACCGGTATGATGACAAGGCGGATGGATCAAATAACCAGTAAATGGAGCGATATAAACAAAAAAATGAGTAGATTCAACGCCCTCTACGTCACACAGGTATATTATGTTATTTTTTTTATAAATCGTTTATTTTATATATTTTTTTAAATTATAGAAACGTCTTTGGCCAAGTGGAGCGGCTGATGTGGAAATCATACGTGCGGCCCTCAACGATTATAAGCGGTTGTACGTAAGGACTGGTTTTACTTCGTTGGATTCTTGGGAGGTTGCGAGAGTTCATTCCAAGTGGGTTCCCATTGACATTCTCGGGGTAACCGAACATGGGCCAACCGGCCCTCGATGAGGAAGGGGAAGGGGTGGTCGTTCTAAAAAATGATATAAAACATCCGACTCGGGAAATGGTACACCATCAACAGACGGGCTATCTACCAACATGCCCGAACTTAATTTGAATGAAGAATTTCCTGACCCCGAGGACGACACACCCCCGACAAGAAGCACGCCTCGAGGGAAAAGTGTCGAGTCGTCAAGTGGCAAAGGGAAAAAACCTTGGGTGGAGGCGATGACCGAATACAAGTCGGCAAAAATTGTGGAAATTGATGAGAATCGGGAAAGACGTAAGTACTTGGCGGACTTGAAAATACAAAGAGAGAACACCTACATGAAACATTTGTCCAAAATTGAAAAAAATAAAGATTTGAAGTTGTTGAATGAATCGCACGAGGACGCCGAAGAACCATACAAGTCGATTCTCATCGAACGAAAATGCAAAATTTGCCACAAGTGGGTTTGGGCATGTAACTTTTAGTTTTTTTTCTTCAATTTTTTAGATTTATTTTTCTGTTTTTTTATGTTTTTAGGTTTATTTTTATGTTTTTTATTTAATGTATTTTTTTATTTAATGTAATGTTTTTTTAGTTAATGTAATTTTTTTAATTTAATGTAATGTTTTTAGATTATTTAAAAAAAACTAGGTTATGTATCCGTGTGATACACGGGTTGAACAATTTAAATTATATATATTATATACAAAATAAAAAATATAACTAAGAAAAATTAGATTTCATGTTATATTTAAAATAAATAAAATTGCCTTTACAACTGAAAAATATTAAATATTTATCAGCCTCTAAATAATTTCATGTAAAAGACATTCATATTCATATAAAACTATTTCCAAACTTTTCAACATATATCTTCCATATTGTGGTTGTTACCTTGTAGATTGCAGGTACAACAAAAAAAATCAAAAGTAATAAGATAAATTTGTTTAGGCTAAGATGTAAAAAATGAAATGAATTTAAAAATATCTCCTGATCCGTTAAACCATCCTAATCGAGTATCGTTAATTTGGAATTTGACATCGAGTTTCTTGCAAAACCAAAATATTTCTAACCTTGAGTGTATAATCATTTTTTTCTAACATCAAGGTCCTTAAACACAATGCCATTTATTGGTTCAATATAATTGTAATTGTAAAAAAAAAAGATTTCGTGAATTAATAGCGTGAAAATGAAGCTAAAATGAATTACTAATTAAAACATTGTTGCCACTTACTTAGATATTGCATTTCTCTGTTGAGGTAACTTGAAACAACAAAGTCAATGAAAATTTCAAACAATGATTTTTCATATATAAAATGTATTTTTAAGCCTGTAAACGAACCGAACGTTTATGAACTGTTCGTGAACTGTTTGGCGGGAAGTTCGTTTATGTTCGTTTATTTAAATAATTGAACGAACACGAACACAATTTTTTGTTCGTTTAATTAAACGAACGAACATGAACACACGTTGTGTTCGTTAATTTATGTTCATGAACGTTCGTTTATGTTCGTTCATTTATGTTCGTTTAATTAAACTTAGCTTTATTTTTATTATTTATTTCCTTTTGTTAAGTA
The DNA here is from genome assembly GCA_030844895.1 of Ambrosia x helenae. NCBI lineage: Eukaryota > Viridiplantae > Streptophyta > Magnoliopsida > Asterales > Asteraceae > Ambrosia > Ambrosia x helenae. The sequence goes on along the minus strand of JAUTDX010000275.1, from coordinate 54,084 downwards.
ACCTTAATTCATATGTTCTAAAAACTTAATGTAACACCCCAACCGATGGCGGAATCATCGAGGTGTCACATCGTGACGATTGTTCAAAAGCACATGGTACTAAAATGTAAATATATTATTGAATAATTTAAATTGTCTTACATAGATGAAATGGAAAAGAAATACAAAAGTCTGAACGAAACATGAAATTTGAAATAACTTATTAAAAGCAAGCACTAAAATCCAATGCTATGGAACTAAGATCAAACTGCACCTGAAACATGTACAAAATAAGTTTTGTCAACATAAGAAATGTTGGTGAGCATTCCTAGTTTTTAATACATATAGTAAGTTGGAAAAATGGTATACAATTCAAGTGCAAAGCTACAGTGCAAATATGTAAACTATGTATCATACAAATGAGCGAAATCAATCCTGTGACTGTATAATGTACTAAATGAACGACAGTGTACTTATCCAATAAATGGATAATAACTTAACAATGACCATGAATTCTCTGATGAAAAGGGGGAGAATCACCTAGGTGGGTTGTCAATCCAATAGCGCTATCCAATGTTAAGGTCGGCTTGTACAATGTTCATGATTTCACTAAGTACAAATGTATTCTACATGTAATGTCTAAGCATAAAGCACGTTTGTAAGCAAATGCACATAGTACTAGAATTGTATTGTAAAAATGTGAACTTGTATTTGTAAGTTGTATAAGTGTACATATAACACCCCAAAAATGAATAAAAGCAAAAAGGGGATAGGAAATACTCACTTTCGCCAAATAACTAGATGACTAAGCGAGCGTGAAAATGCGAGCAATCCAAAGACTCAACAACAAAACTAGTCCAATTTAGAAGAAAAGAAACCGAATAAGAAAAAATATCCAGCTTCCAATTCGCCAATTACGTGAGTTTATAATCAAAGCTTCAAATGTAGAAGTAATATACTATAGAAAAAAGGTATGAAGGAGAGTTTAATCGAATTGAAACAATCGATTTAGAGGTGCAAAGTGTAATGGGTCATAGGTAGGTATTTATACTAGTTTTGGATTCAATTAGCCATTAAAATTGGTCAACACCATAAAGTAAGGTTTTATGATGAATTGACTAGGACTTTGACTGTTTGACTAAGACTTTGACTAGGACTTTGACTGGGACTTTAACTGAGACTTTGACTAGAATTTTGACTGAGACTTTGACTATTTGACTGTCTCAGCGGACCGCGAGGGCTAAAAAAAATAATTTTTCTAATTTAATCAATTTTAAGTTCTAGACTTGTTTCCTTAAGTTACTAAGTTGTTTTAGGACTGAAAATTAAGGGCTTTGAGTATCAAGGTCTGAAACATACGTGCTCGGGTGTAGATGTGAGTATAAAACGTGCATACTTTTACTTATAAAAATTATAAGTTTTATTAAATTGTGAATTTTGGTCCTACTAAAATACGAGGGTTAAAAATGAAAATTTTGAAATAGTTGAGGAACCAATTATGCACATTTATGAAAAGTGAAGGGTGCAGGTTGTCATAGTCTCCCCTACTTTAGAAAATTTTGTCCCGAAATTACTTTCTAGTGTAGGTTTCCATGAAACAAAAGACATTTGTAAAAAGGCAAGTAGATTTTAAGAAATGCATCAGCCATGATTTGACAAAGTTTGAAGTAGTTGTTTAATACCCAAAATAAGAGTTTGAAAATCCTTAAAGTTTGACCCAAGGTTAGAGAATTAAGAGTTTATAATGAGCAAGGTCTGGAAAAAGTATGTAACTGGTGAGGGCAGGGCAGTGTTATAGTAGCTTCCCTTACTTTAGAGAAGTTTCTGACCGAACTTTATTAAGGACATGCAACAGGATTTTGACTAACAGAGAGTGTAATAGTATAGAAAGTTTGTGTTTTCTGTGTGGATGGTCCAGAGAAAGATTCTAGGAAGTCGAATTGAAGCTCGTGTAAGAACATTCTTATCGAAAATGCTAGCTATTAGTAAACGATCTAATAAAGAGATAGTAATGGGTAGGTTCTTGGTCAGACTCCTAGTCCGCTCCCGCAGTATCACTCGTGCTTATATATAGGGTGTACCGCAGCTAACCCACCACACTACTGATACTTTGGACTCGTACTGATTGTCTACCAATAGCCTAAGTAGAATCACACACCACCCCCATGTACCTGTAAATCCATGATTGCGTTCCGGACCGTAATCATCGATTTACCTTACACTAGGGTGCTATGCTTTTCCATAACACTAACATAAGTAATACAAGAAACAATGCATGCAACCAAAATGTGTTAAGTAGTAGATACTGCTCAAGTATAAGATGCGGTTAGAGGTTTTTCCCCTTTTAGGTTCACCTTTTAACCGTAATGAGATTAACGTGTAAGTATAAGACACGATTAGGGATTCTTTACCTTTCGGGTTCACCCATAACCGGTAAATTTTTGTTCACATCATTGGGCTCTAAACAACCATATTGATAAACTCTGAGGGTTACACCGTTCCCTTGGGTTAGAGGAATACTTTGAACCGAGTCGTACATGGGAACTGGCTTAGATCTCATACGAGCTATCAGTTAGTATGTTCGTTGGTCATGATGATGAACAAAATAATGTAAAGTATAACAGGGTTTTGCTCACAAAAAAAAAAAATATATATATGCATACCAAATATGCGTTCATGTAAGTATATAAGTATAGCATAAAATTTCGATTGAAAGAATAGCATAACGTAAATCGAGTAAATCGCACAATTTGCACAAAATGAAAGTAAACGAGTTAAATTAATGCTCAAAACTAGTGTTGTAAGAATAACTACTAATAACTAGTGCGAGAATAGTTGCGAATAACGCGTGAAAATAACTACCAACAAAAGAATAATACAAAAAATAATAAGATAATGTACGAACGTAACTATAAATAGAATGGTGTAAAAAAAATAATGAAATTTACTGTAAATGAAAGTGCGCAGAACAGACGTATAGTCTACTGGTATGAGGATAACTTTTTGGAAACCGAAGAATGTTTTAAGTTCAAAACAGATTCACTTGAAAAGATTTCGTAGGTACACATTTTCATGTGTTTACGTGAAGTCGAGTTTGAAAAGTGTTATAAAGTATATTATTAGTTGCAAATTCCTCCCGAAAACATATATTGGATACGTTATATGAAAACATGTGGATTTACATTTGATTTGTAAAATATGCAATGCAAGTTTATAAAATGCAAGATGAAACCATTTCATGAAGTGTGTGTAAATCTAATGTGTTTCGAAAGACCAAGATTTAAAATGATGTGAAGGTTGTGAATGATCCCAGATGCCTTGACGAATTTTGGAAAATAAAATTTTCTGTATTTAAACATTTCTTTAATTTGTGGGTTGAAAAGTCGGAAATTTTTAATTGTTATGAAATGTTGAGAAAATCGAAGTGTTACCCGTTAAAACTCGGTAAACTTGAAACTTTTTAAATTTTCAAACTTTTACGAAATTTATACATTGAAAGATCATTTTTTGCAGGATTGTTAAGGCATCTCTTTGGGCTCATAGCGGGCTATTTGTTTCAAGGCACAAGGTGTATGAAAAATGTGTTCTAATTTGACGAATAGGCTTTGTGAAAAGACTTATAGAATAAGTTGTCAAATTAATTGTTTTAAAGAGTAGTGTACTAGTGCGTATCGTGTAGGTAGGCATTTATGTATGAGCTTAGTCTAACTAAGAAGTTCTAACTAATGGTAGTTGGCTATGGCTTAGGAGACTGGGTGCAGCAATATTAGTATTAGGTATATGAGGATATACTGTGACTTCGATCAAGTAAGTTTGTAAACATGAAGGTATAAAACAGGTTGAAATAATAAGTTTGGAAAAACCATGTTCATTTTTAACTGTATGATGACGCAACATTCCTAAAATCAGGATGTGATCAAAGTTAAACACAGAGTTTAAAACTTAATTCGTGGGTAAAAACGTTTTAATGCAAAAAGAGTAATACCTTATAGTGTAAAAGTCACAAAGCATAAGTGAAATAGTGTAAGCTTTAATACGATAATATAACGAACAAAAAAGTTTGAGTAATGATGACAAGGGATTCAAAAGCGAATGATCAATGAATAATGGCATATGAAACATCAAGTGATTAAATGGAATCTTCAAATGATAAACAAACATAAATATCAATGATATAAAACATTGGAATTGTTTCCATAGGAAACTTTGACCAACTCAAGTATTTGAAATTTCCTAGTGACTTGTGGGGGCATACTTTATCCTATAAGTGAATGCTCATCTCAAGAGTTCCCAGATAGGTATACGGGTCCCTCGTCTGATTGGGATTTATACGAAATACCAGGCCTAGACAGAAAACTCAGGATATAGGCGCTCACCCTTCCAGATTGCACGTGCCCCATCAATAGTGAATTCCAAAACTTTAGCGAGATTAAAAGCGAGATGCAAAAAGAGATCCTTGAGATTTGGATTTCACTCCTAACTCAAAGATGTATTTCAAAATTGAAAACGATTGTGGAATGAAACCAATCACTAAGTTAAGGATATCACTCCCAGCTTAGTGGTTAAGTTCCTTTTTGAAAGAAATACTCTTTGAGGTGTGGATGTCACTCCTATCTCAAAGATATATTCCTAAGATAAATAACATATAGATGAGTGAAACTAATCACCAAGGTATGGATGTCACTCCTAACTTGGTGATATCGTTTCGTTTGTGAAATACGAGTATCTTCTTCTTTAAACAACACACCGAAACAATAACGAGAAAGAATCATAGTGAAAATATCTTGAAAGAAAATAATAGGAGAAAGAGAAATAATCACGAGAGGACTCGTGAATGTAAGCTTGGTTATAGACTAGGCTAAAAGGCATTCTAATAACCTAATTCCCAATAACCATGGCTCTGATACCAATCTGTAACACCCCAACCGATGGCGGAATCATCGAGGTGTCACATCGTGATGATTGTTCAAAAGCACATGGTACTAAAATGTAAATATATTATTGAATAATTTAAATTGTCTTACATAGATGAAATGGAAAAGAAATACAAAAGTCTGAACGAAACATGAAATTTGAAATAACTTATTAAAAGCAAGCACTAAAATCCAATGCTATGGAACTAAGATCAAACTGCACCTGAAACATGTACAAAATAAGTTTTGTCAACATAAGAAATGTTGGTGAGCATTCCTAGTTTTTAATACATATAGTAAGTTGGAAAAATGGTATACAATTCAAGTGCAAAGCTACAGTGCATATATGTAAACTATGTATCATACAAATGAGCGAAATCAATCATGTGCTGTATAATGTACTAAATGAACGACAGTGTACTTATCCAATAAATGGATAATAACTTAACAATGACCATGGATTCTCCGATGAAAAAGGGGGAGAATCACCTAGGTGGGTTGTCAATCCAATAGCGCTATCCAATGTTAAGGTCGGCTTGTACAATGTTCATGATTTCACTAAGTACAAATGTATTCTACATGTAATGTCTAAGCATAAAGCACGTTTGTAAGCAAATGCACATAGTACTAGAATTGTATTGTAAAAATGTGAACTTGTATTTGTAAGTTGTATAAGTGTACATGTAACACCCCAAAAATGAATAAAAGCAAAAAGGGGATAGGAAATACTCACTTTCGCCAAATAACTAGATGACTAAGCGAGCGTGAAAATGCGAGCAATCCAAAGACTCAACAACAAAACTAGTCCAATTTAGAAGAAAAGAAACCGAATAAGAAAAAATATCCAGCTTCCAATTCGCCAATTACGTGAGCTTATAATCAAAGCTTCAAATGTAGAAGTAATATACTATAGAAAAAAGGTATGAAGGAGAGTTTAATCGAATTGAAACAATCGATTTAGAGGTGCAAAGTGTAATGGGTCATAGGTAGGTATTTATACTAGTTTTGGATTCAATTAGCCATTAAAATTGGTCAACACCATAAAGTAAGGTTTTATGATGAATTGACTATTTGATTAGGACTTTGACTGTTTGACTAAGACTTTGACTAGGACTTTGACTGGGACTTTGACTGAGACTTTGACTAGAATTTTGACTGAGACTTTGACTATTTGACTGTCTCAGCGGACCGCGAGGGCTAAAAAAAATATTTTTTCTAATTTAATCAATTTTAAGTTCTAGACTTGTTTCCTTAAGTTACTAAGTTGTTTTAGGACTGAAAATTAAGGGCTTTGAGTATCAAGGTCTGAAACATACGTGCTCGGGTGTAGATGTGAGTATAAAACGTGCATACTTTTACTTATAAAAATTATAAGTTTTATTAAATTGTGAATTTTGGTCCTACTAAAATACGAGGGTTAAAAATGAAAATTTTGAAATAGTTGAGGAACCAATTATGCACATTTATGAAAAGTGAAGGGTGCAGGTTGTCATACTTAACCCTAACCCTAACATTCTAAACATATCACTTATTAGCCGCTCTTCACATTTCACAGCCCCACACTTCACAGCCGCTCTCCACCCTAACCCTAACGTTCATTTATGTTCATGAATCATTATTAACTTGTTTTTGTTTGTGTTCGTTTATATTGATCATTTGTGTTCGTTTATGTTCATGAACTGTTCGTTTAAGTTTAAATGAACGAACATAAACGAACACGAAAACGACAAATTTCTTAATGAACGAACACAAACATAAAAATGTGTTCGATTATGTGTTCGTGTTCGGTTAAAGTTAAATGTACAAACACGCCTGTGTTCGTGTTCGTTCGGTTCGTTTACAGGCCTATGTATTTTATATATCAAGCTATTATAATACGAAAATAGCCAAACATATTTAGTTTTAACTAATCAAATATTTAATTAATGTGGATTGATTTGTTTTATTTTGTTTGTTCAGAACAGTATAAGAAATATAGTTTTAAACTTAGAGTGAAAGACCACATATTAAAAAATGGTTAATTAAAGTTCACGGTTTAAATTAATAACATATAAATACGATATCTTAAAAAAATGAATATTTTATAATAATATTTACTTATATTAGCTAATAAACATTTTCAAATCATGTCTATTAATTTATTTCTAATTTTGTATTAAAATATAATTATATTAATTGATTTACAAAAAACATAGTGTGTGTGTGTGTATGTGTATATATATATATATATATATATATATATATATAGACAAAAGATCAAATACAAACAAATAAATCGTACGAACTGTACGAATCAAAGAAAAAATGCGGTGGCATTATTGTAAATAACAACAACTTTTATCTGCTGCTTTCTCTTTCTCAGACATTATGGCACTTTCTCTTACCCCACTTTCTCTCTCTATAAAACAAAACATACGTTCAGTCTCTAATTTCAAAATTACTCTAGAAATCAAACCATAACTACTTCACAAAAATACTAAACAAACGCAGATTACTCTACAAAACAATCCATAACTACTTCACAAATTGCTCCATAAAGACATGTAATAACTACTTTAAAAATTACTCTACAACTTCAAAAATTACTCTACAAGAAACATCCAGTCTCTAGTTCCAAAATTACTCCAGAAACCAAACCATTACTACTGAAGAAAATGTAATTATATAATTACTTTAGTTATAATTACGCTATATAAATACTCTAGAGTAATCAACAGTTGTTTATAGTGTAGAGTAATTATTGCATAAGTAGAGTAATTTTGTAGCAGATCCTTCTTTCATTTCATCACGTTCTTGTTGATCCTCTGCTTTAAACAAATTCATGTTGTCTCCTTCTCAGCTCCAAGTGTCACAAAAATTACTCTACATAGAACATGCTATACCAAGTTTTACAAAGAGTACTCTACATAGAACAACTTCAAAATCCTACAACCTTGAAACCTTGTTCTTCATAAAAAAATATATATATACAAGAAACATCCTATTTTTCTGTTTTAGAAATTTAGCATGAAAAGTGAAAAAACAAAATTGTATAAAAATCACATATTACCTCCTGTTTGATGTTTTTGGATGATTTTGAACTTCATCTTGGCTGATCGCTTCGATTGTGATGTTAATTGAGGGGGTTTTCAGAGTTTTTTTGGTTTGCAATCTGATTTGGGGGGTTTTTTGAATGAAATTTGTTGTTAGGTAGAATTATCAAAAAGTGAGTTTAAGTATAAAGTAACTTTTTTCAATAATTACTAAAATGCCACCGTGCCTTTTACTTGATTCGTACAGTTCGTACGAAAATTCTATATGTACGGGATCTTATCTATATATATATATATATATATATATAAAACTGAATTTTGATAATTAAATTAATATATATAGTTGTAACTAATAAAAACTAAAAAATATTAATATTAAATAAAGAAACAAATTAAAATAAATGTATTATTTTAAATAAGAAAATGAGAGGCTTTATGAGGGAGTTCTTAGTATTTCATGTGTTGTATTTTATTAGTATAGATGGCGATAGATTAATGTTGATTGGTTTACTTTATTTATTTGTTTAGAACAATACGAAAGTCTAGCAAAAAATCTTAACCAATTACATTGTGTATTAATTTTCTTATTTGACTTTTGAAGTCTTTTAAACATCTAGAATTAGTATGTACTTGCTGGGCATATTTAACATCTAAAACAATGACCAAAATAATAAAAAAAAACTTAATAATCATTTGTTAAACATCATAAAAAACATAGTTTTAAACTTAGAATAAAATTTAAAAATTTTATAAATTGGTTTATTTAAGGTACATGATTTAAATTTAAAGTTAATAACATATAAATATGTTATATAAAAAAGAATCACTAATGTTTAAATAATTTATAATTCGGTTAGTTAATAGATCTTTTTAAAGTATGTCTAATAATTTATTTCTAATTTTGTATTAAAACATAATTATATTAAATGCGAAAACATAATAAAATATCTATAATAGATTTTTAGTATTTATATTAATAACAAAAATCATTAAATCCGTTTTTAATGATTTTTGTTACAACTATAATTATTAATGTATTTATATTATGATTTTGCAAATCAATTAATATAATTATATTTGAATTTATTATATTAAATAGTAAAATTAGAGAATTTATGAGGGAGTGCATGTGTCCCTCATGTGTTTTCTTTTATTAGGATAGGTAGATAGGTAGATTTTATATATCAAGCTATTATAATACGAAAATAGCTTAGCATATTTAGTTTTAATTAATCAAATATTTAATTAATGTGGATTGATTTGTTTTATGTTGTTTGTTCAGAACACTATAAGAAATATAGTTATAAACTTCGAGTGAAAGACCACATATTAAAAAATAGGTTAATTAACGTTCACGATTTAAATTTAATAACATATAAATACGCTATCTTAAAAAAATGAATATTTTTTAATAATATTTACCTCTATTAGCTAATAAACATTTTCAAATCATGTCTAGTAATTTATTTCTAATTTTGTATTAAAATATAATCATATTAATTAATTTACAAAGACATAGTATATATATATTGAACTAAATTTTGATAATTAAATTAATAGTTATACTTGTAAGTAATAAAAATTAAAAATAATTATTTTTAAATAAAGAAACAAATTAAAATAAATGTATTATTTTAAATAAGAAAATGAGAGGCTTTATGAGGGAGTTCATAGTATTCCACGTGTTGTCTTTTATTAGTATAGATAGCAATAAATTAATGTTGATTGGTTTACTTTATTTATTTGTTTAGAACAATATAAAAGTCTAACAAAAAAGCTTAACCGATTACATTGTGTATTAATTTGCTTATTTGACTTTTAAACTCTTTTAAACATCTAGAATTGGTATGTACGTGCTGAGCATATTTAACATCTATAACAATGACCAAAATAATAAAAAAAAACTTAATAATCATTTGTCAAACATCATAACAAACATAGTTTTAAACGTAGAATAAAAGATCAAAATTTTATAAATAGGTTTATTTAAGGTACATGATTTAAATTTAAAGTTAATAACATATAAATATGTTATATAAAAAAGAATCATTAATGTTTAAATAATTTTTAATTCGGTTAATATTTATATTAATAACAGAAATCATTAAATCCGTTTTTAATGATTTCTGTTACAACTATGATTATTAATGTATTTATATTATGATTTTTCAAATCAATTAATATAATTATATTTGAATTTATTATATTAATTAGTAAAATTAGAGAACTCATGAGGGAGTGCCATGTGTCCCTCATGTGTTTTCTTTTATTATATAGTGTAGATGTAGATGTAGATGTAGATGTAGATAGTGTAGATGTAGATTAGTACGCCCCACCTACGGTGTGCGCATATAATGTATATATATGTGTGGCCCTTGGGGGGCAAAAGTAAAGTTGCACTAGTTTTAACGTTATTTTACTAATTTCGTGAAAATAACGTTAAAAACGACGGACGGTTAATCATGCATCATGTGGTGGCGTGGATAGCCAAAAGACAAAGGGGTACATGCACCAATTGGGTTTGTCCCGATTGCTAAGTGTTCCGTGCCTTATGTCCAAGGCTTGATACCAAACCACATCGAGTCGGGGGTCTCACTGGAAGCAGCCTCTCTATTCTTAGGGGTAGAGGTAAGGCTGTCTATATCTTACCCTCCTTAGACCCTACCTTAGCTTTGCAAAAGGTGGGATTAACTGAGTATGATGATGATGATGAGATGTAGATTAGTGATGAGATGAAATATGATGAAAAGTGCACACCACCACATGTGTTTAGTGATGGAATGTGATAGTATGTGATAAAATGAGGTGACAGAATCTGATTGGGTATGATAGTGTGATGAATGTGATAAAAGAGTGACCACCCCTTGTGCCCTTACTAGTTTGAACATGATTAATGAATTACCTTAACACATTGTATTTTTTTCCTGCATGAATAAAAACCAACAAAAAACCGCTTTTTTATTCGTTTTTTATATAGCACCATGGTAATAGCTGTAAAGATAATAAAACGCTCGTTAATTTGGTGTAATTTTTTTCTTTAAAAAATCTAGTATATAAAAGTTATTAATGTTTAAAAATTATGGGGGAAACATGAATAGGAAAAGGTCTTTTGGAGGAAAATAATGGAATGATACCACCTTACACACTAAATGAAACTCTGAAACAGAGCGTAAATAAGAAACTAAATGAGAAAGATGGTCTCAATGAGCATTATATCGGCTTTATCGTTTTCTTAGTATATATAGAAATAGATATCATCTTGCCGTTTGTAATAAACAATTAAACAATAGTTTTTAATTTTCATTTTAACTTCTAATTATTTTTTTTTACTACCATAGTTTGGACACATTTGTTTTTCTCTAATAACTTTTAAGATACGTTGTTTTATAAAACTTTGAGTATATCATTACGACGTTTATATTTTTATCTATGTCTCGTTGCGAGTAACGTAATGAGCGAAACCGAAGTTCCATCGTAAACTGTAGGGAAAAGGACCTGCTAATGTATCATTTAATAACTAGAAAGTTTAGTTGCAAAAAAAAATTGGATTACGGGTATATCACGTGATGTCTATTAGGGTAGACGAGACGATTCGTGATGGGCTGGCCGTGACCATCACGAACACCGCCCCACCATTTATATCACGCCCGCGGCAACATCACAGCGTGACAGCCATCACGAGCAAAAAGTAGCTTGTTGTCCCATCATCCTTCTCTCTCTCTCTCTCTCTCTCTCTCTCTCTCTCTCTCTCTCTCTCTCTCTCTATCTATATATATATATATATATATATATATGAAATGTGAACACCATCTCATAGTTTTAACGATAAATATGATGGAAATGAGATAACATATTATTATTGGGTGTGATAGTGTGATGACCACCCTATCCACCCTTAGTTCAATTCGTCGGGTGTATGAACAACAAAAGTGGACTGTTAATAACTAATAACTCCACATATAAAACGTACTGTTTTATCATTTATCTATTTTATTCTTTTTTCTCCTTATTTTCTTTGAATTCGTGACCCTATCTGATTAATTACACCAAAATTCTTAAATTGCAGACTCTCTCAAGATTTGAAATTGGTTACACACCACAAGATCGAAATGCCCTTCTTTTCTCTCTCTTTATACTTTATACTAGCTGATTATCCCGGAGGGTCTCAGGGTTGAAAAATCTAATTTTACGTGATAACCTATTGCAAATGGCTTAAGTTAACTAACCACAAAATCTCTCAATCATTGCATTTTCATAGTATTTTAAATGGTAACATGGCGATTGGGCTGATTTTCAACATCGTAGATAAGAACTTGATTTAAAAGAAAAAACATGATTAATGAATAACATGAACACTTTGTGTGTTTTTTCCTGTATAAACGAAACCCCACAAAAAATAGTCGATTTTTCTCCGTTTTTTATATAGCACTATGGTACTCGTTGGAAAGATAATAAAACGCTCGTTAATTTGGTGTAATTTTTTTCTTTAAAAAATCTCGTATATAAAAGATATAAACGTTTAAAAATTATGGGAAGAAACACGAGAAAGAAAATTTTAAATTTATTTTTAAATTCTTTTTTCCTAATATAACTCAATTTAATTTTAGTAATCGAGAATTTAAGGTTTTATGTTTATCTTTTTTTAATTAAAAAGGGAAATAATTAAAAACACTAAAATATTTCAATTATGATGCCACGTGACACTCTCAAGAGGAGGTTGAGGTCTCCATTACACGCCACCACGTCAGCATATACGTTTTCTTTTATATATATAGTATATAGATGTTTAGCGACAAGAAAACTTCTCTATAACATACTGACAAATGATTTTGTATTTCCACTTTCTATCCTTATGACATTAAATCAAAATATCATCATTTACTATTATCAAATCTTGTGGTGAATTCTCACTAGCTACATTTTGAGAACATTGGTGGAGGGGAAATGAGGGATGACCCATGTCATTGGCTTGGGTTCGAGTCCTGATCCCGACCGGTTTTACTGATTATTTCACTGTCGTGCCTTCGGACGGGTGACTGGTCGGGTTTTCCCGGGAATTGGTGGCAATTGGTGGCCCGGGTACTCTCGAGTACCTGGTTCGTCAAAAGGGTGCCCGAGAGTGCTCGGAATTGATTCGTTGGCCGTTCAAAAAAAAAATCTTGTGGTGAATTAATATCCCTTTTGTGTACTTTAAAAATTAAGCAGTAGTCATAAAAATCTCAAGTCATCAAATCTTACAATAATTAACACATAACATAATTAAGTTTCCAACATGGTACATTTATTACACATTAACACAAACTCCCACAACAATAGTAACCATATATAAAGGTCTCCTAGATTAGATTCCAGTAACATAGATGGAACTTACCCAATCTAGTTAGTGGTAAACAGCACAGGGAAAAGGGAGAACAACCCTAGAACGCACAAGATGTAACAAACACCTGTTATGATCTTGTACTTGGACGGGCTTGAGTCTTGTGAATTCTCATATATCCACGACAATATACCAAGAGTCAAGTAAGCCATGCCAAAAGCAACGAGAGAGAAAATAATAGAAGGATTTGCAATGGGAAAACGTGTGTGTTTTTCCCAGACTTGCTTAACACAAACAAATAGCAAAAACTTTTGATACAGACCAACCATATTTGCAGCAACTTTAGGGTCATGTAACCTGAGGATCGGTGAAGTCAAAATAAAACATAATGCATATTATAAAATTAATGAGAAAAAAACCCTAAAGGTCAAGAAACACAAGTTAAACGAATAATCCAACTTACCTTGCAATGTTTTCATTTCCTCCTATAATACGTGAATCGTTGCTACCGTTATTGTTGTTGTTGCTGTTGCCGTTGCCGATGTTGTTGCTGCCGTTGGCGACGTTGTTACGGTTGTTGTCGTTGCCTTCCACAGACAGTTCTTCTTCATCTCCGGTGGTTGTGTCGTTTTCATCGATCGAAACTATATATCTTCATCAAAAACACATGTATCCTTTGAGTTGAATTAAATTGAATATATATAAACCTTGCATTGACTAGTAGTTAACATGAAACATGAAGAAGGAAATATTGGTGGGATTACAGAAAGCTTTTGTGAGGCAAGAAGTTGTTGATCACAAAGCTTTACGCTGATTAATACTACTTAAAATGAAACATGAAGGAGTTATTGATGGTATTCGATAATAGTGGTATCCAAAAGCTTTGCGATGTTGTGAAGCCGAACAAGTAGAACTTGTTATGTTGTTCAACATCTTGTGTGATCAATAAGTACTGGCTTCACATCATCACAAAGCTTTTGCTTACCAGTTTCATCGAATCCCATGCCAATAACTCCTTCATGTTTCACTTTAACTACCATTAATCATCATAAAGCTTTGTGATCAACAACTTCTTGCCTCACAACATCACAAATCTTTATGTTGATTAATTGTAGTTAAAGTGAAACATGAAGGAGTCATTGTATGGGATTCGATGAAACGGTAACTAAAAGCTTTGTGATGTTGTGAAGCCAGAACTTGTTTAGGCATGCAAGATGTTGATCAACATCTTGTGCGATTAACAAGTTCTAGTTTCACGACATCACAAAGCTTTTGGTTACCGTTTCATCGAATCAGTGATCACTCCTTCATGTATCATTTTAATTACTATTCAACGTAAAGCTTTGTGATTACCTTCTAGCCAGTGATCAACATGTTATGTGATCAACAAGTTTTGGCTTTACAACATCACAAAGCTTTTGGTTACCAGTTTTCATCCGATCCTACAGGTATTTCCTTCTTCAAACCATATGCGCTTATTAAAAAAACTTACTCTAGCTGAAGAGTAGAGTCTTCTCCGGTTGACTCGTTGTAAGAAACACTTGCGCTTATGCCTGGTTGGGGACTACTTGGGCTGATTAAGGAAACTGCGGTTAAATCAACACATTCAAAAGAGAAAAAAAATAATGAAATTTGAAGGTTTACTCATGACCCTAGTGCAAGGAGGACATTATTTTCGGGGTAATGGTGTTGTGGATGTGGTTGTCTAACGGAAATGGGAAGTTCGTTAACTCTAAAACTATCTCCGAGATTGTTCCCCATGTTTGAAGGATCAGCTCCTGCAAGTGAAGATATATGAGGGAAGATAATATGGGAAAGGGAAGAAATGAAGATATAGAAGATGTATCTTGTATATCTTGTACATGGGAAAGGGAGTGGTTAGAGATGATGGAGACTGGATCCTATTAAGAGGATCGGAGTTTTTTTTGTTTTTGGAAGGTATTACGAGGGCTGGAGTGGTGCCCATATTATGGTCTAATTATAAAGTCTATGTATGATATATTAGGTTATAAAGTCTATGTAAAATGGTGACTGGATAGTGGATCCTATCATGGTCTAATTATAAAGTCTATGTATGATATATTAGGTTACGTAGATTTTACATTTTCACGTAGAAATCTAATAAGTCGCTTGTGTACAACTATAATTTTAAAAGCGTTCATCCAGCTGATGTTTTGAATTAAAAAATGTGAAAGCAGGAATTGCTTCCTTTATTAAAATAGAGAAACATAAGTTAAAGATGTTTAGATGGAAATAAAAATAAATCCAGTATGTTTTACTTATAAAGACTGGTTTTAACAAAATAGATATTACGCACAGACTTTATCTAAGTGGAAGATACATGGAAGGTCCTATATATACTATATGTTAGTTTTCAAAGTTTACACCCGAGAGTGCTCGGAAATGGATTCGTTAGGCCGTTCAAAAAAAACATAATAAACTCAACATTAATATCTTAGTTAACTGTTTTGTAGAATGGTGATTGGAAAATAAATTGATTTCATACAAATAAAGCATATTTAAGTTTATTGTTCACCTTGCGCGCAGTAGTTTATTATTCAGAATAAATCAGTAAATTAAGTTGGGCATTGTGAATATTTGTTGATAAATGAACCCTTATCAATTGCACATATATATATACACACACATAGGGGTGGAATCAGGATTTTCACGCTAGAGGGTCGTAATAGAATTTTCTTAAACATTCACTAACATATATCAATTACTTTTTTACCATGTATAACAAACTTGAGAACGAATTTAAATTGTAATTATATCGTTTAAAATTTTGTTGTCTTGAAATAATTATAAAATTGTGTATGTTAAAAGTTTATTTTCTAGCAATAATTTATTTTATGTTTGAATCAAATAAGATTAACTAACAAAAGAAAAATACAATCACCATCTTAAGAAAATTCAGTAACAAAAAAGCTAGCTACCCTCTTTTGTACTGATTATAATTTCATTGTCCTATTAAAAAAATAAACATTCAAAGTCATCACATAATGTCGGCCCACGAACCTTTTACTTGATATTACCCCTTGTTTACTTAACTAGTATTTTACGCGTGTCGCGCGTTGCGGCGACAACCTGGTGCTTGCAAGACTTTGTTATATGCGTGACACGCGAACATACCATTATTGTAAAAAGAATAACACTATAGCATATGGAATTTGAACATACCCAAACCGCATTACAATGCACCCTAAATGGTAGAATTTTGCGATTTTCGTAACTAAATTGCGTCCGGGTTGAATTCAGCCCACCCCGATTTCATCTTCCTGACACTACTGATCGAAAAAAATTGAGTCCGATCGCCCTAATTCGAAAACCAAACTTCGCTGCCGATCACAGCAAAGAAAACATTTAGCTATTTGAAGATGACCGTATAAATTACGTGGTAAATAAGACGTTTATTAATTATTTTAATAAAGAAAATAAGCCACCTATTACTATGTAAAATAAGGTTTTAGTTCAAAGAAAGCGCCCAGAGGGCAAAACAACCGCTCAAAAAAATGTAGCATGAGATGACATTTATTAAATATTTTACTAAAGAAAATAGGCAAGGTATTAGCAAGTAAAATAATGTTTTATTGCAAAGAAAGAAACTGCCTAAAAAAGAAGACAAAACAACCTCTAAAAAAATGGAAGAACACTGTAGCATGACATGACACTTAGCTATAGTAATGGTGTCTCACAGAAATTTTTACCAATTGTTTCTATATATAATATAAGAATAAGTGATTAAAATATATTGTGTGGAGACTTTTCTATAACACGAATATATTGTGTGGAGACTTTTCTATAACACGATTATTATCTTCTTATTCCTTCATTTCTCTGCTTATCAGTTATCTACCATCTCAATCCTAGAAGCCAACGACTGACATATTTTCTTTTATTATATTCTCTAAGAGAATACGACTAAGAAAATGACTATGAAAGAGTCACTTGTCAAGGTTGCCGGAAGGGTTGCTTAAAGGGTTGTCGGAGGGTTAACGAATCCTCCTGACCCCCTTTAGTTTCGCCCTCAAATATATATATATATATATATATATAGGGTAGGGTTCAATTGAGAACCAACCCTTAGTTAGGAACTTTAGGAACAAATCTCATCCATCCATATTCAATGGCATGATGGTAAATATGATAAACATTAATTAACTTTTTAATTAAAGCAAGGGGTAATGCTGTCTTTTTGTATTTGAGTTTTAATAGGTTATTTACTATACATTGTAACTGACAAAACACCACAACTAACATAATTTGTGCGATTATTCTATACATCAAACAAGGGGAAGAAATGCACATAATAACGATGATCGACAATTATACAGGTATGTATCAAGATCCAAAAAAAAATTTTATTTCCTTTAATCGATCGCTTATTGTGTATAAAATTTTATTCCTTTATAAATTGACTTTTATGTTTTTTGGGTTTGAAAAAATCTGATTAATCGTTTAAGGGTTTGATTGTTTATGTTTTAGTGTTTTGGCGATCGCATTGTTTATGTTTTAATCCATATATTAAGGTTGTAAAATTGTTGTTTCTTTATAAAAGGGTTTCTGAAACCCTATTAAAACAACCTAGGTTTGTAATTTACGATCATCGAATGTGGTACAAATTTTAATATACACCATCGTATATTGAGTGTAAAAATTTCTAATATATGCATTAGCTATACATTGATGTATACAAACATAGACTTTATGAGCACAACAGTGTGTATATAATGTAAAAATTCCTTGTACATTCTATATACACCAGTGTATATAAAATGTACACCAAATGAATACACCAAACTTTTTTTACGTAGGTTTTGGGGTATTCAATTGTACACATAGAATATACATCAGTGTATATACTTGACACTAATGAATACACCAAACTTTTGTACATCAGTGTATATTCAACTGTACACATAGAATATACATCAGTGTACATTTTATATACACTGGTGTATATAGAATGTACAAGTGTATATAAAATATGCACATTGGTACCGTATGGATTAAGTATTCATTGGTGTATATAATTGACTATATGATTAAAAAGCATGTTTAAATTCAGTATACACTATTGTGAACTATATGTTTTGTGTGTATTTTATTTAGGTTTTGGTTACAAGGTGAAGTTGACAACAAGTAAATTACATAATGAATGTGCTCTAATGCTAGGACACGGAGCTTTTGAGTTTGGAGAAGGATATGTAATTTTTGGCAATGGAGCATACAATGTGGTTTATGAGTACATTAATAGGAATCCACGTTATTGTACCAACTGTGGTCGTTTGGGATATCATGACGCACGACACTACCCTTTAAAAAAATTTGGTTTTAGTATTTGATTGAAACGATGTTCAATTTTTTTTTATTATGTATTTGTTTACCTAATAATAAAAGTACTGTTTGTTTTTCTTGATGTGTTTTCTGCTATTATTCACTGTCGTATATTTCTTCTTGCATACACAATGATGTTGAAGTTGAATATTATCATGATATACATTGGTGCATTGTTAATGGGTTGTAGGTATGTTTTAGGGCTTTTATAATAATGTGATTGTACATGCAATGTGTTGTTATGGTTTGTGCGATTTAGCCGATGTTGGTTGCACATAATGCGCGATTGTGATTCTGATTGTACACCATTGTATACCTATACATAATGTGCGATTGTGATTTTGATTGTACACATTGCATGTATATTCATACTTTTACAATTATACATCAGTGTATAGTCCAACTAGTACTATAAAAACAGTGTACTATACCATAAGATTCAACAAATATACGTCGGTGTATATTTATACTTCACAATTATACATCAGTGTATAGACCTACTAGTTATACACAGACATTCTATAGAACCATCAAATTCAACAGTATACATCAGTGTACATTATAGATTTAATTATATTAACAGTGTATACAATATATGAAATTCAACATATATACATCAAAGTATATTACGTATCCTCATGCTTAAAATCGTTTGACATCATAAAATTCAACCAACTTTACACCAGTGCATCATGTGTATTATACATCAGTGTATAATGTGTAAAACATTAATAACTAAAAAATACGAAATAATAAATTTGCTGGACGAGGAACCTACAACAGGAGTCCAATATCTCGTCCCACCAGGAGACTCGTATACTTTGCTGGACGAGGAACCTACAATAAACAAATGCACATTAGAACTTAATTAACCGAACTTTAGTAAACAATAACGTCAGACATTACATTTTAAATAATTAATATACGCCTGTGTATATTACTGCTATTTGTTTATGTACGCTTAAAAAAATCTTAGTATATCATTGCGCTTAAGCATATATACACTGGTGTATAATAAAACACTAAACTAATATACATCAGTGTATAGATGAATGTTAGTGTATCTTACGCTTCAACATGATCTGAATTATACATCGGTGTACGTATGAAAATTGTATAACTCTTTGTACGTATGAAAACTGCTATATCACAACATGATCTGAATTATACATCGGTGTATAAATTCCAAAAACTAAACTAATATACGACAGTGAATAATTGTATAACTCTTTGTACGTATGAAAACTGCTATAACGCAACATGATCTGAATTATACATCGGTGTATAATTCCAAAACTTTGTACGTATGAAAAAATTTTGTACGTAAAAAAAACTGCTCTGTCTAATACAAACCTGCTATTTCGCAAAAACTGAAACCCTAATTGCGAACAAAAAGAAATTAAAAAACTAAAAAAACATTACACAAATACCTTGATTCTCAACACTATTTTGCAAAAAAGGTTGTGATTGTGTATCATGATCCTCAATATCGTGAGAAACTGATTGAATGTTTTCATGTATATGATTATTATCCATCACTTGTTTATCTTAATCGATTGAAGCCGGGTCTAATGAATCGTACGTGATGTTGATATTTTGGAGGAAGGCAATTGAGTGATATTAGGAGGAAGTTATGAGTGATATTAGGAAGACATCGATGGTGATAAACATTCCATTTTTAAAACTTTTTTTTAATTAAAATATAAATCATAATTGTTCAATTACAATCCTACCCTTAGATAAAGATTAAAAGATGTATGGCTCAGATTGGTTCCTAAGTTCCTAACTAGTACCTTGGTTCCTAAATGATCTTTTTCCTATATATATATATATATATATATATATATATATATATATATATATAGGGTAGGGTTCAAATAGGAACCAACCCTTAAGTAGGAACTATATGAACCAATCTGAGCCATCCATCTTCAATGGCATGATTGTAAATAAGTAAAACTTTAATTAATTGTTATTTTAATAAAGGGGTATTAATATCTTTTGTTCAATATCATTTATTAGGTAATTAATAAGAAACTCATGTATATTTGGAAATAGCAAATTAGTGTTTATGGTATATCCAAACGTATTTATTGTATATACTATTAAAATTATATCTCGGTATATATACAACAGTATACATTGGTGTATATTCGTTTTTTCATTCATCATCATCACCAACACAAGATATACATTGGTGTATATTCGTTTTTTCATTCATCATCATTCAACATCATCAACACAGATATACATTGGTGTATATTGGTTTTTTCATTCATCATCATCAACACAGATATACATTGGTGTATATTCGTTTTTTCGTTCATCATCAACACAGATATACATTGATGTACACAGATATACATTGGTGTATATTCGTTTTTGAAGTGTACATTGGTGTATATCAGTTTTTTTTTGTTCATTCATCATCATCATCAAACACATATATACAACGGTTATATGATCTTCTATCACATGAGATTGTGATTCAATATTTTCATGTATAGAATTATTATCCATAACTTGGAAATCTGAATCGTTGGCCGATTTTAGATTCTTTTAAATCGAAAGTTTTTTCAATTCAATCAATTTAAATCTTCTGAATTCGACTGGAAGTTATTTCGATTCAATCGAATGTGAATTTTTTTTTTTTTTTGATTTGGGATTAGAGATGATAATAGGTTGAGAGATTTAAAAAAAGTCAAAAAAAAACTTGCATATTAATTGCAGGAAGATAATTAACTGCCATATATAAAACTTTTAATTAAATTAAAATATAATATTTAATTGTCTAATTACATAACTACCCCCTAGATCAAGATCAAAGATGAATGACTCAGATTGGTTCCTAAGTTCCTAACTAGGCTCTTGTAGATCTTTTTCCTATATATATATATATATATATATATATATATATATATATATATAGGGTTCAAATAGGAACCATAGCTTAAGTAGGAACCATAGGAACCACTTTATGGCCATTGATCTCTAATGGCATGATTGTAAATAAGTAAAACATTAATTAATTCTTTTTTTAATCAAGGGGCATTATTGACTTTTGTTCAACAAGCTAATTTGTAGGTAAGTTTAATTAATTGTTTATATTAAATTAGAGGTATTCTTGTATTTTGGCAATCACATTAAAATCGCCAGTTCCCTTATTTTGTAGAAGATAACAAATTCATGGATCATAGCTTTTAATTAAATTATGTATTGGGGAATTGTTGATGCATTATACACATACGTACTAATTAAGTTACGTATTGGGGACTTTTGATGCATTATACACCGGTGTATTATGAACGATGTATAAAGTGTTTAAAAAAAGATTTTCTTGAATAATATACACCAGTGTATATCTAGAGTAATATTTAGTTATAATACACTGTTGTATACATTTGTGTATCCAAATATCGTCTAGAGTAATATGTTTTGAACAATATACACCAGTGTATGTCTAGATTAATATGTTTTCAACTTAATAAAAGATTTAGCAGGATGCTTTATGTAGTATAGATTGATGTACTACGTATATTTCATGAGTGGTGAATATGACACATACTATTTAGTTATAAATACACAATATACACAGGTGTAATGAACATGTATAAACCAAATAAACACACACCTTATATGCACTGGTGTATAGAAATGTTGCCTATCATAATTTTTTTTTTGTACTTTGAGTGTTTTACATTACTGTTTTGATTGCAACACAATATACACAGGTGTATTGAATATGTATAAAAGAAAGATGCACAACGACCATTAACTGTTTTTGTTGCAACACAATATATACAGGTGTATTGAACAGGTATAAACCAAATAAACACACGCCTTATATGCACTGGTGTATAGAAAAGTTGCCTATCATAATTTTTTTTGTACTTTGAGTGTTATACATTACTGTTTTGATTGCAACACAATATACATAGGTGTATTGAATATGTATAAAAAGAAAGATGCACAATGACCATTAACTGTTTTTGTTGCAACACAATATACACAGGTGTATTGAACATGTATAAACCAAATAAACACACGTTAACACATACAATCATCACACGAAGATCAGAAATTGGTGCCCCTGCAATTACTGGCGTGTATTCTATTGTTAGCCCGCTTGGGAAAGAATATGATACACCTTCTGATGAAGAAATCACAACATAAACAAGATAACGTTATTAGTAGTCAACAAAGGGTCAAATCAATTGAAAGAAGATTCTCATTCACCCCATCGATATTTTTTTAACATCTTGATCTCGATCGATCCAAAAACCCAGCAACAAACAGCCAACTACTTCAACATGCTCATAAGAATTATGCTTTCATCAAATTGGATGTTCTGCAAATCGAAATCTTTTTCAATTGAGTTAGATGATTTCGATGAGATACTTTGTTTCCAGATTAAATCGTGTATTAGATATAAAGTAGGTGAGAGATTTAAGGAAATCACATCATGTATTATGTAACTGCCATGAATAAAATTTATAATTAGAAAAAAAGATAATTATTTAAATGTCTAATTACACTAATACCCTTTAGATCAAAATTAAGGATGGATGGCTCAGATTGGTTCCTAAGTTCCTAACTAGGGTATTGGTTCCTATTTGATCTTATTATATATATATATATATATATATATATATATATGGGAGGGTTATCTTGAGAACGCTAAATATTGTGAGAACCGTGAGAACAAGTACAAACATCAATCAAAATCAATTTTTTTAATACAAACCCCATTATAATCAAAATACAACATTAATAAATGAATGTTCTTTCCAAATAATTCATCTTTTCTTGCAAAAACACTTTCAAATTAACTTTTTACACATGTGTAAATGAAACAGTTTACACATGTATAAACAGTAAATTTACACATGTGTAAACACAAATTATTTTCGTATATGTTTGAATTTTTACGCGTAAATTGTGTTTTTGATATTGTATTTTAGTAATAAAGACAAGTGTAAAAAGAAATTTTGAATTTGAATGGTTTTAGATGTCGTTCTCACAGTTCGCACGAAATATAGGTGTTCTCAAATTAACTTTCCCCTATATATACATATATATATATATATATATAGGTAGAGGATCCGGTAGGAAAATTGTTTTGTGTAGGAAGTGTAGGAAGTATTTTCAACCATTAGATCAAATCTGATTAAATCTTTAGATGAAGGCATTATAGACTTTTTATCCATCTTTTATTTATTATAAACCCACTAAATTAGCAACTAACATCTAGATATTTATGAAGATTAATCATCCTAAATTAACTAATTATTCATTATTTTTCATAAGAATCATAAGATATTCATATCAAATAAGTTGATCAATACCCAAAAACTTGTTCGATTCTTCAAACATATAACCCATATCTATCACTTGTTCGATTAATCTAGTCATGGCAGAAGGTTAACATCAGGAGTGTTTTATAATAACGTCATGAGTGTTTTATAATGAAAGAGAAACTAGTGTGCATTAATAAGGAGTGTTTTATAATATCATCAAAAGTGTTTTATAACAGTATAACATCAAGAGTGTTTTATAACTGGAGGTGTTTTATAACAAACAAAACACCGTTGAAATGTTTTAATCCACAAAAACTACACCTAATATACATAAACATTTTATAAAACACTTCATATGTTTATCCATATAGAATAATCAACTAACAAAAGCCTTATATAAAACACTTCTGATGTTACGATTTTATAACAAATAAAAACACTGTTACGTGTTTCTTACACATAAGATGAAGATGAATGTTGAAGATGGGTGCATAATTGATTTTGTTTTATGAAAATAAATGTTTGAGTCTTGAATGATATTAATGAAAATAATAATTAGGAGAGAGAGGGGGGAGATACATAAATGTAGAAAGCATTCAAACAATTTCTAAAAATATAGATATAAAATGACATTGACACCCTCATTTAAAACACATATTGACGATCATACCCTTATATTCTTTAATATATTAATTAGATTTTAAACACCATCCATCTTTTAATCTCAACCATCTATCTTTAAATCTAATGGTTGAAAACACTTCCTACACTTCCTACACAAAACTATTTTCTTACAGGAACCCTACCATATATATATAGGCCAATTCTAAATTGAAAACCACCTCCACTTGAGAAAACCAATTAAACCCCTTTCCATGGCCAATATTTCTCCACGTTTTCATTGGTGATAAGGTATGGAAGGGCATTTTAGGTACTTTACTTAATTTAAAACATCTACTTTTATGCTCATTATGCTCAATCTGACACACAAAGTCTCTCTCTTGTCTTTTTTTTTTCACTCCATGTATCTTTCTCTCTCTCTCTTGATAATCACCTACATCTTCAAGAAGAAGAGAACATCAGAACAACAGATCTGTAACAGATTTGCTCCGTTTTTTGTTTTTCCAAATATGCTAAAAGTTATGATTTCTATGGTTCCACCATTTTTATGATTTGAGTTTGCTCCATTTATGATTTTTTTAAGAACTGCGTCGTCGTCGGAACAAGGATGATGAGGGGTTGTTCTTCCAGATCTGTACGACGGCGAGTCTGGACGTACCCATCAAATTGAAGTCGCGCCTTCCGAAAATGATTTTTTTGTGCACCTCACACCGATTTTAAAACTCAAATATATGTTCGGCTCACTGCTCTCAAGAATATAAGGGAGATGAAAAAGAGCCTATCCATAATAATAAATCCCAAACTTATTCAACTACCGATGATACAAACTCTCCTCTCCAAGATCCAGTACTCTCTTTCTCTATGAAATTTCATTTATGTTCAGGTACATGAAATTTCATTATGTTCTCTGTTTTTGGCTATTGTTACTTCCATTTAGTTATTCTTGCATCCATTTGATTTTTCTAATATTTAGCTAGAGTTGATTCTAAACCAACGGATCTAAGGCTCGCACAGAACTAATACGAGACGCCGGTGGTGGCATTGTTGAAGGTGAAGATCTACACACAACCTCTCTCTGGTTTTCGATGAATGTGAAAATGGGTTTTGGTGTTCAAGTTCTAGATCTGGGTTTTTTTTAAATGTTCACAACTCGTTTTTTTTTGTATGTAAGTATTTTTTTTTTTCATCTAAACACATGTGTTTTGTTGTTTGGATGATAATTTTGAATTTTTTAGTGAAAACATTTGTTTTTTTGTTGGGTTATAACTTTATTATATGTTTTTTATTGAGATAACTCGTGAAAACATATGTTTTTTTTGTTGGGTTATAATTTTATGATATGTTTTTAGTGAGATAACCGGTCATAACATATGTTTTTGTTGTTGGGTTATCATTTTAGTACATGTTTTTAGTGACATAACTCGTGAAAATCATATGTTTTTGGTGAGACAAGTCATCAAAACATATGATACATGTCTTACAACGAAAAAATCATACGTTTTTGTTTAATGAAGAAAAAATTAAAATTTTCATTATTTAAATTGAGCTAACTATAATATAATATATGTTTATTTAAGAGTAAGAAGGTAAAATATAATATGATAATAACTTGATGGCTTGCAAGTAGAAACACTTTAATATAGGAGTGGAAATGATGACATGATTTGTCTGTGCATTGACACATGAATCTATTAATAAAATAAGAGAGAAGAGAGAAAAGAACACTAAATTTTGTATGGACCAAATTACCCCCTGATGACTAAAAGACAAATATTTAGTATTGATGAAAAAGTAGAAACAACCACCACCCTTTGATCATAAAATGGATGGTCAAATGAAGGGTTTCATGGGTTTTCTTAACTGGGGAGGGTTTCCAAAATATCCTTCCCCTATATATATATATATATATATATATATATATATATATATATATATATAGGGTGTGGATAATATGGAAACCCTATCTTTTAGAAAAACTTTGCAAACTCTATTGTGACCATTTATCAAGTTTGATCAATGGTTCATAATTAATTTGTATATAATATTCAAAAGCAAGTGTGCCACTATAATAAAAAATAAGAATAAGGACATTAAGGTAATCTTACTTTATGGCACTTTTTTCTGAATCCTGAATTTAAAAAGGTTGATTTGACACTTGTCAAGTTACCTCTCTCCTACTTTATGGCACTTTTTCCAGCACCAAAATTAACGTACGTTAGTGTTGTGATACAAAAATTCTGACCTCGTGTGAGACATCACTAACATGTGTTAGCAGGCATATACTAAAAGAACATAATAAGAGAACACATAAAATATGTATTTAAATAAGAATTGATAAAAAATTCTGATCTCGTGTGAGACATCGCTAACATGTGTTACCAGCCATATACTAAAAGAACATATTAAAAGAAGACATAAAATGTGTATTTATTTAAGAAATGATAAAAACGATCATAACAATCAACACTAAAAACATATCAAAAATCGTTAAATACAAACATAATTATTTGTGAATTTTCAAAAAAACTATCATAACAACATAGAAAAAATCTAGCTATACTTCGTTCTTGATCCTCATCATCATCTTTAACTCAAAACATATATTCACCTACAAAAAAAGTAAACACATGTTAGCTGGGCTCTACAAAACACATAATGGGACATCAATGACATGTGTTAGTGTATTCTAAAACATATGTTTTACTGAAATAACGTATGTCATACAAACCGTAACACATGTTAGTTGGGTATATACTAACATGTGTGAACATCACTAACATGTGAAAAGAGCGTATACTTACATATGTTTTCTGAAATAATGTATGTCATATGAACCCTAAAAAGAATAAACCCTTTTTCAGTTTTCATAAACATGTGTTAGTCGGGTATATACTAACATGGGTTAACATCACTAACATGTGTTAACATCACTAACATGTGATAGGGCGTATACTAACATATCTTTCCTGAAATAATGTATGCCATATGAACCCTAACGCCTGTTAGTTAGGCATATACTAGCATGTGTTAGCATCACTAACATGTGTATAAAAAATATCATGTACCACAGCCACATCACTAACATGTGTATAAAAACACATGTTAGTTGGGGTCTTAAAACACATAATCAAAAAAATTTAATCACATGTGATCTATCAACCTCATGTCCCCCATCCAATAACAATCTAACATAAACAAAATAGTAATAAAAAGAATAAAAAAGGTTAACATAAGTTTTTTTTTCATTCAAGCATTTGATCAAACACTTGGTGTGCAACCAAAAACTATCCCCAAAAATATTATTATTATTATTCTAGCAAAACCCAAAACCTATTTCACTAAACAAAAAAATAATAATAATAATAATAAAATAAATTAGAGTAAAGTTTTCCATGAAATAATTACCTTTTCAAATTTATTAAGAAAATCAAAATGAAATATGACTTTCCAATAACAATCTAACATAAACAAAATAATAATAATAAAAAAATCAAAAAGGTTAACATAAGGTTTTTTTTTTTTCATTTAAGCATTTGATCAAACACTTGGTATGCAACCAAAAACTATCCTCAAAAACTGTTATTATTATTATTCTAACAAAACCTAAAACCTATTTCACTAAACTCAAAACATAACAGCTTACAAGAATTTTCCTTTGTTTTATCATGGAAAAAGTTAAAAAAAAAGTGTGAAATGATTTTGCTAATGTGATTTGCAATTCAAACCACTAAAACCATCATGATGCTTTTAAGAGCTTTGAATGGTTGTACCTTACAACCCACTAAAGCATAAATATATTATTTATAAACAACTCATTACTGGTGAAAGTGTGAAACTTCATTTAGTTATATAAAATCTTTAATTTAATGCCTTTCATTTATTATATAAAATCATTTAGTTAGCTTGTAAATATTATTATTATTATTGCTTCACAGTGTGGAACTTCAAAATTTCAAGACATAGGGATGGAAATGTCTTACCGGTGATCTTCTTGATCGGAAAAAAACGAACGGCGACTGTGGTGGCACAAGGAAAAATGGTTTCTTCCACCGGAATTCGGTCGGAGAAACAGAGACACAGATATGGTTCAGATGTTCAGCATCGTTTAGATCTGGTTCAGATGTTCATTATCATATAATGAGAGAAAGGGTGAGATGATGGTCGGGGGTAGTGGCTGTGGTGGTAGTTATGGTGGTGGTGGTGGTGGTGGTTCTAGAGAGAGACAGAGAGAGGATAGAGAGAGGAGGGTAGCATCTGGTTTGAATTTGAAAAAAAAAATGAAGAGAGAGAACTGGGAAAACAATATATATAGGTAGAGAGAGAAGGGGATAGTGGAATTGTCTATATTGCCCCTTTGAATATTAGAGAATATTATAATGTAATGGGTGATGTGGGACAACATGGACCAAGAGTTGAGTTTCTTGGGGTTTTTCCATTTAGGGGGGGTTTCTCCCTATACTTCCACTATATATATATATATATATATATATATATATATATATATATATATGGGAAAGTTAATTTGAGAACACCTATATTTCGTGCGAACCGTGAGAACGGCATCTAAAACCATTCAAATTCAAAATTTCTTTTTACACTTATCTTTATTACTAAAATACAATCTCAAAAACACAATTTATGCGTAAAAATTCAAACGTATACGAAAATAAATTGTTTTTTACACATGTGTAAATTTACTGACTATGCATGTGTAAACTGTTTCATTTACACATGTGTAAAAAGTTAATTTGAAAGTGTTTTTGCAAGAAAAGATGAATTATTTGGAAAGAAAATTCATTTATTAATATTGTATTTTGATTATAATGAGTTTTGTATTAAAAATTTTTGATTTTGATTGATTTTTTTACCTGTTCTCACAATATTTAGTGTTCTCAAGATAACCCTCCCCTATATATATATATATATATATATATATATATAATATATATATATATATATATATATATATAGGTTTAGGATCCTGTACAAAGTACATTTTTCGTGAGAAGTGTGAGAAGGACTAAGAATTGACATGTAGACATCATGTTTTGGATTTAGGAATGATGTTTTAGGTTGTTTTAACTTGAAAAACACCAAACACAACAATCTAAAACACAATACAATGTATTATAGTCATTAAATATAAAAAACAACTAAAACACACTACTTAACGCTTAAAACACACTGCTAATGTTCTTAGCATGATGTTTTAAGTTTTAAGCCTAAAATACATTGTTTTCGGTTTTTAATTGTTATGTTTGGTGTTTTTATAGGCAAAACAATCCTAAACATCACGACTAAGTTCAAAAAATGATGCTTAAGTATCAATTTTTAATACTTCTCACACTTCTCACAAAAAAAAACACTTTGTACACGATCTTGACCCTATATATATATATATATATATATATATATATATATATAGTGTAAGTATATAGAGAAAACCCTTCAAAATGGAAAAACCCCAAGAAACCCATCTCTTGGTCCATGTTGTGCCACATCACCCATTACATTATAATATTCTATAATATTCAAAGGGGCAATATAGATAATTCCACTATCCCCCTTCTCTCTATACATATAAATATTGCTTTCCCTCTTCTCTCTCTTCATTTTTTTTTCAAATTCAAATCAGATCTAACCTCCTCTCTCTCTCTCTCTCTCTCTCTCTCTCTCTCTCTCTCTCTCTCTCTCTCTCTCTCTCTCTAGAACCACCACCACCACAACTACCACCACAGCCACCAGCTCTGACCATAATCTCACCCTCTCTCTCATTCTATGATAAACCACAAATCAAATCTGCTCTATTTTGCTGTTTTGATCACTTTCGGATAACCAGAAAACAAAAATCTCAATCATCAAATCCAGATTATTTTGGACAAGATCTCGATTAGAAAAGAAGGTGTTATTCTGCATATGATCCAATGGCTTCAAAATATACAAACAAAGGCATACAAGCACAAAACCACCTCATTTATGTTGTTTTGATATACAAAACGAGAAAAGAAGATCTCGTTTGAGGCATATAAGGTATTCTTTGACCCACTTTATATTCACGAATGAACAAAACTTTGATCCACTTTATATTCACGACTTATCAAGTCGTTCCTTCGAAGTATTATAATAAAAAAAATTCAAACTTTGTTTCTGTAAGTGTTTTGATTTTTGTAAGCTGCTATGTTTTGGGTTTAGTGAAATAGGTTTTGGGTTTTGCTAGAATAATAATAATAATAATAATAATATTTTTTGGGGATAGTTTTTGGTTGCACACCAAGTGTTTGATCAAATGCTTGAATGAAAAAAAAAAAAAACTTATGTTAACCTTTTTATTTTTTTTTTATTATTTTTTTGTTTATGTTAGATTGTTATTGGATGGGGGACTGAGGTTGATACATCACATGTGATTAGTTTTTGATTATGTGTTTGAGGATCCCAACTAACATGTGTTTTTATACACATGTTAGTGATGCGGCTGTGGTAAGTGATGTGGCTGTGGTAAGTGATATTTTTTGTACACATGTTAGTGATGCTAACACATGCTAGTATATGCCTAACTAACAGGTGTTAGGGTTCATATTAATTGGGGAGCCCAACTAACATGTGTTTTAGTATATGCCCAACTACCATGTGTTTATGTTCTAGTGTTGGTTTTCAGGAATAGGCTATTAGGAAGAAGGCGGGGTTGGTGATGTGGCTGTGGTAAGTGATGTTTTTTTTTATAAAGATTATAAATTTTTAATCTTTTGGTGAATGAGGTGTTTAAATTAGATTGAATAAATTGGTTTACCGGCTTTATGAAAACTGAAAAAGGGTTTTTTCTTTTTAGGGTTAATATGACATACATTATTTCAGAAAACATATGTTAGTATACGCCCTATCACATGTTAGTGATGTTAACACATGTTAGTATATACCCAACTAACATGTGTTAAGGTTTGTATGACATTTGTTATTTCAGTAAAACATATGTTTTAGAATACACTAACACATGTCATTGATGTCCCATTATGTGTTTTGTAGAGCCCAAGTAACACGTGTTACATTTTTTGTAAGTGAAGAGATGTTTTGAGTTAAAGATGATGATGAGGATCAAGAACGAAGCATAGCTAGATTTTTTCTATGTTATTATGATAGTTTTTTTTTTTTTTTGAAAATTCACAAATAATTATGTTTGTATTAAACGTTTTTTGATATGTTTTAATGTTGATTGTTATGATCGTTTTTATCATTTCTTAAATAAATACACATTTTATGTGTTCTTTTATTATGTTCTTTTAGTACATGCCTCGTAACACATGTTAGCGATGTCTCACACAAGGTCGGAATTTTTTTTATCACAACACTAACATACGTTAATATTTCATGCTGGAAAAAGTACCATAAAGTAGGAGAGGGATGACTTGACAAGTGTCAAACCAACCTTTTTAAACCAAGGATTCAGAAAATTAAATTATAAAAAATTAATTCAAGATTACCATATTGCCTTAATCCACCTTTTTAAGCAAGTGGCCCACTTGCTTTTGATTATTAAATTGAAATTAATCATGGACCATTGATCAAACTTGATCAATGGTCACCATAAAGTTTGCGGGGTTTTTCCAAAAGATGCGGTTTCCATATTATCCACCCCATATATATATATATATATATATAGGGGAAGTATCCATAGAAAACCCCCTAAAATGAGTAAACCTTAGTAAACCTAATACTTGGCTCACATTTGTCCACATCACCCTCAAGCATCTTCTTATTATTATATTATCAAGGTTATAAAGGTCATTTTAGCATTCCCCCATTTTTTCAATTTTGAATAATTTCCCCATCCCTATATAAAACTCATTCTCTCTCATTATCTCTCATTCTCTCACCACCACATTCTCTCTCATTTTTATCATCTCACCACCATGAGCAACCACCACCACCACCACCTCTCACCACCATGAGCAGCCACCACCACTATCGACCACACTAACCACCTGTAACGCCCAGCGTTTCCTGAATAATATAATAATAATAATATTTTATTCTTAAAACGATCCGTTAATTCGTTAACAATAATATCTCGTTAACTAAGAAATACATACTTATTCATTAATAAATTTAATTATCTAAAATAACGCGTTTGTAAATAATAACACACTGGTAAACCGACCTGTATCCTTGTAAATTTCTAAACGTGACTAAAAATATATTATAGCAAATATACAGTCCAACCACTCGTTTTAAGTCAGATTATATAAATAAATTTAACAAATATCTATTTAAGCGGTTAAACGAGTTATGAAATTTAAACGAGACCGAGTCAGTAGCTGGCCCATATACGCGGTACCCAACCACTTAACCCACACAAAACCCTATCTATTTAACCTCTTAGTCTTCTTCTTCTTCTTCATCCTAACACAATGAAACCCTAGCCACCACCACCACTTTTGTTCTCCTCCTTCCCTTTTCTTCTCAATAAACAGCAGCAAGCCAAGACACACCCGAGCCTTATAAGCGCATTTCCACTCTCATCTGTCCCTCTTAGCTCGACATCCCTACAATCTCTCCCTCTAGATGTAGCGGCGACCGCCGCCGCCCACCACCTCAGCAACCAGCACCAATCACCACCTTCAGCCTTCTCTCCCTCACCCGAACAACATCACCCTTACTCTCATCTCCTTCTCCTCCCTCTCATCTCGTTCTCTCTACCCTTCTTCCTCTAAACAGCAACCGGCCACCACCATGCTTGGTGGTGGCGGCGTGAAGGATAAAAGCTCAGAGGGACAAGAGTGATGCTAACAGTGGTGGTTCAAGGAGCGGCTACAGTAAAATTGGGGGTTGTCTCGGAGAAGCCACAAGATGGGTATGAATCTCGGGGTCAGTCCGATTCAATTTTGACTTGGGTTGGGTCTGTGGTGCGATGGTCACAAGGTCAGATCCGGTCAGTTGGTTTTCGATCCAGGTTAGTTACGGCAGTAGCAAGGGGTGGTGTAAGGTTCTTGGTTGGGTTCGGTTTCCGGGTCAAGCTCCGGGTCCAACTCAGGTCAACATGGTTCCGATCTGTGTCCTCGTTGGTCTTCTTGGCTCTGGGTCAGGTGATGGACACGGTGTGGGTAACGCGAAGAGATGCAGACCGTGGCCTAGTAGTTGGGTTCAAGTGGTATTGATCTGGTTCATGTTCGGTTCCATTCGGATCAAGATGCTCGTTGGGTTTAGGCGTGTTCCTTGTGCTCGGGAAGATTAGGCCTGTTCTTGTTCGTTTTCTTTGCGGTCAACCACAGTCAAACTGGTCAAGATCTGGTCAAACCTGGTCAACCGTGGTCAAAGCTGGTCAACTCCAGTCAACTGTCGAAGTTGGTCAAACTCTAGTTCTAGACGAATGCGTATTCGATTCGAGAGTTGTTCGCGGGAAGGTATAACGCGCGCCACAATCTTAGTTTATTTTTATTTTCTTTATTTATTTATTTTTTTCGTGTATATTCTATATAAATACTTATTCTAAAAGTGTAAGCGAACCGAACCGATTGCGACTAAAAACTATTTTATTTTTGTGACTCGAAGGAACGGAAAAATAACTAACTTATTATACACTTAATGTCGCGAGGATAATTAAATGTTAAACTACATATGTCTACATATGTCTACATATCACTTGTCGAAATGTATAGTTTCTCAATATTTTAGCGTTTTAAGTTAAACCATTCGTCGAGTAAAATAACTTAGTTAAATAATGTTGCGTGTTGTGAAATTTGACTAGTGATTTTGGGAATAATATAGACAACATGAGTTGTCGGGTTCTTACAAAAACAGAGGAAACTCTGCCCAAATTTTTATAAAATATAAGAAACAAATCGGGCTTTCATGTTGTAATTACGTGTAAACGAAATTCGTGTTTTTATAAATGATATTCTTAACTCCCAAACTTCACCTCGTTAAAATAGAAATATATGTATATGTTAACACCTAGAAACATATATACTATCCAAGATACGAGACGAATTAACATTCGGATCAAGCTACGTAAATATTATTTCTTTAACCAAAATTTGTTGTTGACATAACGTCAAGTCGAGACATTGAAAGATATATTAAAGCGTTATTTCAAGTAACTACACATACGTATATATTCTTGTGAAACCAAACCAAGTCCTATCGGTTCGTCAAGCTAAAAATACTTTAAGACGAGTATTGTTTTCAATACGAGTCTAGGTAGTTGAATAAACTATCTTTACAACTAAGATGCGAAACAAGTTTATTTGCATTAGAATTTAAGACGTCCTTATTTGTAATAGGGCACAAGAGTTCAATTAATCCGAGTTCAGACTTGTTGCTACTTGCTAGTATTTACACAGTGAATTTCAGGTGAGTTTTACATAGCCCATTTTCTATTTATCACCATTTTTGGGGTGAAACATGTTACATCATTCTTTATGCAATTCAATCATCAAAGTGTCTATGTATTTTTCTATGTTGCATTATGTCTTGAACATGACTAGGGTAAGCACAATTCTAGCATAATCATTACCATTGATCAGCCGACGGTATACATTGATATATCTATTGGACTGACAATCCCACCCGGATACGTGCCTCCTACAAAGGTAGCGTGGGTGTTTGTTATCGCATAACATATTCGAGTGAACCATGAGCGTATGGGATGTACCACATTATAACAGTCACAAGGGTTGATTATGCACTCGATTTACTTCTAGTATGTTTTCACATATGGACTAGACTTGCCATGACACTTGAATTGCACAACATTTTTATTCGATTATCAAAACCTATGTAATTCTCACCAACTTTTGTTGACCCAAAATATTTTCAAACTTAACATGTTTCAGGTTATAACATGCTCGAAGATTAGAGTTAATGCTTGAAGAGGCGTAGCTTGTATTTTTTTTATTTTGATGTACAAATTCTTAGAACAATTGTATGTAATTTATTTAAATCATTTATTGAAACTTATTATTTACCATGAGCTACTGAACAATCATCAATACGTGACATCCCGATGTTTCCGCCATCGGTTGGGTGTTACAGATTGGTATCAGAGCCATGGTTATAGGGAATTAGGTTATTAGAAAAATAATCTAGTCTATAACCATAGGATTTAAACCAGTACTTGCTTCTATTACTTGTAACCCTATTTGCTACCTTATCCTTATCTCTATCTCTATATCCTCATCCTTATTCTTAGCCTAACTTAGTCTTGCCTACTCTCTTTCACTTATTTGCTACAATCCTAACGTACTTCTAGATTATTAGAGCAAATTCCTTGGACTTAGATCTGATCAGTTTGATAAGCCAACATTTTCGTTTATTCGTGGTTAAATATCTACAATCTTTGTGTTTCATTTCCATTTATATCATCTCCCTCTCATTTAATTCACAAGATTTAAATCTCAAAATTTTCGCAATTCAAATCTATTTTCTTCCTCATATAATCCCCTCGTTAGTCTAAATTCCATGAACCATTTGTGGATCTCAAAATCATCTTGTTGTCAGATATATATTTCATCATCTTCTAGATTATTACGGTAAGTATATAGGAAAAAGCCTTTTGTTGTCAGATATATATTTCATCATCTCTCTCTAAATTTTTCAAATTTTGAGTTCCATCCATCCACTCTCTCTCGTATCCTCTCTCTCTGTCTCTCACCTCAACAAATAACTACAATAATATGCAGATCCATCCTCCTCCACCACCGTCGATCCATTCTCCTCCACCACCGATATCGACATTTTCATCGCCGACGTCGTATAACATCATCTCCGGTGAAGAAGGAGGTTTTTTTCTTCTTGTTGCGACGACGCTGGATCTGGGTCAGACGATGGTGGCTGCTCCAGAGGATATGGTGGTGCTTGTTGCTAATTAAACCGTTAAACAGGTACTTTTTCCGACCAATATCAAAATATCCCTTCAGATCTGTTCATATCTTTAGCTTTCTATATTTCTATATTTTGATCCTTCTAATCGGACACTTGGTCGACGCTGTTGTTTGGTGGGACGGGCGGTGGTTCGGTCGGGATGGTAAACGTAAGATTAGAACAAGTAAAGTTAATAATAAAGTTACAAAATAGTAAAACTGGACACACTTGAGACTTTTTTATTTTTTGGGTTTTGCAAGGATGATGTGATGTGTTATTTTACAAGAGTCAACAAAGCGTTAGGGTTTGAAGAATAACTAATAATAAAAAGATAAGATAAGAGGCACAAATTGAAGAGTAGAACTAGGGTTTGTGAACAGGTGGAACAACAGATGAGCAGTACGCAAAGGCCAAGATATCTGTATGGTGGAACATAGAGAACTGTCAGGTTCCGAAAGGGTTCGAACCTCACTCAATCGCGCAGAATATTAGTTCTGCCTTGGTGAATATGAACTACTGTGGGCCTGTTTCGATATCTTCTTACGAAGACACCAATCGGATCCCTGCATCTGTACAGCAAGGCCTTAATAGCACCGGCATCGCCTTGAACCACGTCCCTGCCGGTATATTAACGAGTCGAAGAAGATCCTTAAAGGTACTTGATGCGCCGAGAAATTGATATGTTTTCACACATAATTATCACCCGTAGTATACTCTAAATCGTGCTTTTATCTCTGTTTTATCATGATTTATCTTTCTTTGTTGATAATTGCAGGATCAGAGGTCTGGTGACGAAAAGAAGTGGAAAACCGCACAAAACGGCACTAAACGGACGAAGAATTGGAGACTTCGAAGCTCTGCTAGAGATAGCACGGCCGTGCAACTGTTCCGGGTCAACAAGTCAACATTTCCAAGTCAACAGAGGTCAATTTAAGCACTTCAGGATGTGCACGGGTGTGCCCCAGTGTATGGCACGGCCGTGCTTTACTCCAGCGTGTTCTCCAAGGAAAAAACCGACCAAAACTGACAACAATGGTACAGAAGAAGCTGAGCACGGGCGTGCTAGAGTATTTAGCACGGGCGTGCTAGACAAGATAGGGGACATTTCTGCGTAAAGGACTCTGCAACAGTACGCGTCATCGAGCAGGGGCGTGCCAAAGTTGAAGCACGGGCGTGCTAGGCATGAAAGACCTATAAAAGAGGCCTCCACACCACATTTTGAAGCATCCCTTCCTATTCAAAAACCAACACTTCTCCATGAATTTTCAGCCACCTTTGGGATCTTGCAAGTGACCTTTGGAGCTTGGGATCACTCCATAAACACTTGGTCATTGAGAGTTGAGAGAGAGAGATCACTAAAACTCACCCAAACCACCCTCTTTAATCCCAAATACACTCACAGCTATGTGTTCTTCTAACACCCAATATAGTGTGTAAGATGTAAAGCCAATGTTTGGCTAGATTAATTGAGTGTTGCTAGGGTGAAGACTTATCTTTGTATGGATTATATAGTTTTTATTTGTTAAGTGGTGTTGTGTTCTTGTTAAATTCTTTTCACATAAAACTATGTTTGATGAATTAACTAACTAATTAACTAGTCTTTGGTCTTGCAGGTGTCTTGATAGGAAGTGGGAGGACTTAAGGGTGTACCCATGGTGTGTAACAACCTATGAACTCTTAAGCTAACCTAATCCCGCGAGTAGTGATTAGCCCATTTGTGGGTAGAAATACACACACTTAGTGGCTTAATCCTCTACTATCAAAGATCTCACTTAGGGTCGGTACGGTGTTTATACTCAGTCCTGGTGATAAGTCAAGTCTTAATTTTGCGACTTAGCTCCATCGTCTATGTGAAAAGCTTTGGCGCAATTTAAGGTTTGATGAACCCGTGTTGAGAGAAAACGGTATTTATTTTCTCTCATCATTATATTGTCGCACAGTTAATGATAGACCACTCACTTTTTAAAAAAGGTTAATTGGTTCAAGTAAAGGATGCGCATGTGCTGGTTAGTCACGACTCTTTTATGATATCAAGTGGTTTCTTGTTCGGTCACGCTCCGGCCACCGACAAGTTGTCCACAAAGGTTTTGAGCGATTAGATGTCCTGATCGCAACACTGGGAGATGGATCATTCGGGGTTGGTGTCACACCGCGCCAAGGCGGAAACACGGGAATGCGACCTCGAAAGGTTTTCAGGCACAAGGTACAAGCAAACACATAATTTTATTTAGAAGATATCACCATAGGATGATTATTATCCTAAAACTTAATAAAAGTTGAGAAACGTTGTCTGGAGACTAGTGCATTGTCTGAACAACCATAAACCACAGTATTAAATAGTGAAAATCCAACCCATTATGATACCACCCAGTGTCTGCTTGGACCCCTCTCTCAAATCCCTTGTTAGGACAAAAAGGATTGGGGAAACCACTTTTGTAAACATTAGTCTAATTCATTTCTGCAAATATTCTAAGTATAGAACTACTGAAAAAAGAAGACTAAAGTATTGAAGAAGGATTCAACAAGTACTGAAGAAGAAGTATCAGAAGTTCTGAAGTCTAACCAGACAGTTCACTGAAGAACTACTGAAGACAAACTACTCATCAGTAGTTTGTCATTCATCAGCACTTGTACCAGAATCTTTCCACCGCCTTATGTTTCAGTAGTTTATTAGTTTAGTATTACTTTATCTTTTTGTGCAAGTTCCAAGAATGCAACTTGTTGCTACTTGTTACAGACTTGCTTTTTGGCAAGGTTCATGCATATGTAAAGTCTATAAATAGATGGGTTCATCCCTCTGTTTTATACATTGATTTTTATTGAAACAAAAATCCTTCAAAGCTTATTATTGTTGTTTCCATTTCATTTATTGAGAATCTGTTTGAGTATTTATTATCATTCACATTCAATACTTAGATTCTCATTAAACTTGTCTTTAGTTTTCAAACATCTATGGGGAGTAATAACTCCTGTTGATAGTGTAACTTTACTTACTCATTCCGCTGTGCAAATCTGATTGAACTTGCTAAACACATAAGTGTTCACTAGCAAGCAATACATCAAGAGCATTACTGATCCAACAATTGGTATCAGAGCACTGGTTTATCTGATCACATATCAATCTAACACATTGAGAATCAGACACAGGCTCTTATTGATATTCAATAAAGGATTAAAAGTTCACTTTTATCAACATCCCTCACTTTAAGAGATATTTGACAAATCAATACTCTTTAAAATGGATCCACATAATACTGGTTCTGCCAATAAACCTGCTATGCTAGTTAGAAATGAATACAATATCTGGCAAAGGAAAATGGCACATACATTATCACAAACCAACACTAGTTGCTAGAAATCTGTGATATATGGTCCTCACAAACCAATAAATATTAATCTTGAAACTAAAGTAGAAATACCAAAAGACCCAAAGGACTATACAGATGATGATTTCCTAATACTTGAGCTTGATGCTAAAGCTTTCTCTATGTTGGCAATGGCACTCCCAAATGAAATCTACTCTGGACTATTACATTGTGATAGTACCAAAGAGCTTTGGGACTGCCTAAAAGAACAGTTTGGAGGAACTGAAGAGGTGATTGCCAACACCAGATAAATCCTGGCTCAACAATATGAAACTTTTGCTCATATAAATGGGGAAACTTTAACTCAACAATTTGAAAGATTCTCCTCATTAATATCTGAGCTAAAATTAAATGGTCAGACCTACACAACTGTATCTATGCTTCATAGATTTTTAAGGTCTTTACCTGAAAAATGGGAAACTTACTCTATTGTCCTCATATCCTCACCAGACTTTAGCTCCCTCACTCGTACAAAATTACATGGGAGATTACTAACTTTTGAAAGAGAAATCGATCAAAAGAAAAAGTTGCAAAGTTCTGGTAAAACTGCTGATGACTATCTACCAGGTAGTACAGCACTATTGGGACAAGATTCACCTACTTGTTCAAATAGTTTTGGATCTTTTGACCACATTGACATAACTGTTGGGATCTCATCAGAAAGATCATTCCCAGGATATGACAATGATGAATATAGTCAAACTGCTGATAACATGTGTTTTATCATGGATGATTTAAAAAATTTCAGCAATGATGACTTAGAAGAAATGGACATCTTACACCAACTGGCCATGTTAAGTATTAAAACAAACAAATTTTATAAAAGGTCAGGAAGGAAATTTCTAGGACTAAACAGTTCTACAAAAATTGGTTTTGACAAGTCTAAACTTAGATGTCACAAGTGTCAGAAGTTGGGACACTTTGCTAGATAGTGTAGAAGCTCTAGCTACAACCAATCTCAGTCTGGAAATCTGTATAACCCTAGTTATAATAGGAATAATGGAACACAGGGGAGTGCACATTTTGTACAGGCACAAGCTCCACAAATCCAATATGTGCCACAAGTACAATATGTACAGATGCCTGCTCAACAGATGCAGAGCCAACAATCAATCCCTCCCATTCCAGCTGCTCAACAACCTCCACAGAATCAGCAACCCTCACAACAAAGTTTGTTCACCTCAGGTTATGTTGACTGGAGCAGTTTTCCTTTTGACACTACTGAGTGCAATCCTGATGTAGACAACAAAATGTTTGACATCAACTGGGGAGAACCTGACAATGGCAGAAAGAATTTTGCCTGAATGGCATTTGAGGGCTGCACCTCAAAATCTGCCCTGTCTCAGGTATCAAAAGAATCTTTAACAAAACTTTGTTCAACTTCATGTAAAGAATCTTTTGCTCTCATAAGAGAGACTAATGTGCATTTACAAGGCAAAGCAAATGACTCTGAGAGAAAATTCACTCAGATGAAATGTGATTTAGAAAGAAAACTTGCTGCAAAGGCAAAAGAAAATTCTAAATTAACTAACAATGCTATTGAAACCCAAGCACAACTTAAAATCATGATAGATGACCTAGGAAATGTCAGAAAAGAGCTTGCTGACACCAAGGTTACTTATGAAAAATGGGTAGAATCTAGTAAAGGGTACCAACTGCTGCTAAACAAACAAAGTGCTTCAAATGTTAGGTTTGGCATAGGGTACAATCACACTGAAACACCACAGATTTTTCCCCCAAAACTACTGACGATGGGAGAAAAATGGTTTCAGGTGAAACTTCTGAAGAGAAAGAATGCACATCTTTTCATGAAAACTTTCTAAAAACTCACAAAGAAAGTTCTTCAGAAGTACTGATAAAATCTGACTTTAAGCCATCAGTAGTTTCATCTACATCAGGAGTTGAGAACCTAAAAACTACTGATGACCTAAAACCAATCAAGACAGTCAAAAATTTGCCTTTAAATGAAAAAGAAAAGGCAAAAGAATGTGAAATCTGTGGTTTGTTTAACCACAAGACAGAATTTTGCAGATATAGAAAAGGAATTCAGTACAACAAGAAAATTTCACAACTGGTTGTGGGGAAAACAAATCAAAATGATTTTAAAGAAACTTTTTCTCCCAGGAAACAACAACCAGCAAACACCTTTTCTCAGAAAAAGATGAAATCTCAACAAAAATCTTTTTCTCAAAATTCTCTTTCAGTAGTTAGACCTACATCACCAGCAGTTTCACAAACTGCTGAGATAAAAGATCTCATGAATATGGTACAACTACTGATGACCAGGGTTATGGTGGTCCTCAAAAGGATACCACCATTGCTCT
This sequence comes from Ambrosia x helenae, assembly GCA_030844895.1. Taxonomy (NCBI): domain Eukaryota; kingdom Viridiplantae; phylum Streptophyta; class Magnoliopsida; order Asterales; family Asteraceae; genus Ambrosia; species Ambrosia x helenae. The sequence continues at coordinate 12,043 of JAUTDX010000275.1, read as the reverse complement.
TAATGAAAAATCCATTGCCAAAAAGACATGGATTCCTCAACCTGGTCAAGAACAAACTGTTAATGTTCTAAAGAGCAAACCCAAAGCCAAACTGGCTTGGGTTCCTAAATCTAACTAATTTGCTACTTTGTGCAGAGGGTCTCCAGAGGCTTAAATAGCATTTGGTATGTGGACAGTGGAGGCTCAATGCACATGACAGGATGCAGATACCTGATAAACAACTTTATCAGTTAAAGAGAAGGATCTGTATCCTTTGGGAACAATGCTAAGGGATATGTGCTGGGACATGGCAATGTCTCCCCTGGCAAAATACAGTTTAACAAGGTCAATCTGGTTAAAAACCTTGAGTACAACTTGCTAAGTGTGTCACAAATATGTGATAAAGGATATTCTTCCTTTTTCACAAAGACAGCATGCAAGATCATATCACCAGAAGGCCAGAAGTTGATAGAGAAGATCATTGAAGATCATACTTTGTTGATAGCCAAAAGATGTGGCAATGTCTATGCAGTGGACATTGAAAAGGACAAAGTACTGAACAACACTGCCTGTTTCTTCTCAAAGGCATCAACTTCAGAGACTGATCTCTGGCACAGGAGACTTGGCCATGTGAACTTTAAAACCATAAATAAAGTCACAAAAATGGGCTTGGTCAGAGGTCTACCCTTGAAAGTATACCAGTGTCAAGAACACTGTGTATCCTGTTTAAAGGGAAAGCAGCATAAGTCCTCCTATAAGTCTATTGAAGAATCAAAAACAACTGCATGTCTTCAACTACTCCATATGGACTTATTTGGGCCAGTAAAAATCATGAGCCTTGGTAAAAAGAAGTACTGCTTGGTCATCATTGATGACTATTCAAGATTCATGGGTATTCTTCTTATTTTCCAAGGATGAGGCGGCTGAAATCATCAAGTTCTTCATTCTACAAGTAGAGAAACAATATTCTCTATCTGTCAAAGCAATAGAAGTGATAATGGGACAGAGTTCAGGAACAAAACTCTGGATGAATTCTGTTTGTCTAAAGGGGTTATTAGACAATTCAGTGTTCCCAGAACTCCCGAACAAAATGGTGTGGTAGAAAGGAAGAACAGGACATTAATTGAAGCAGCAAGAACTATGTTAGCTGATTCAGGCCTACCATTGTATTTCTGGGCTGAAGCAGTTAACACTGCATGTTATGTTCAAAATAGAGTCCTTGTCAACAAGAGACACTCCAAGACTGCCTATGAAGTTCTTCATGGCATAAAGCCCCTTATCTCCTTCTTCAGGGCTTTTGGATGTCAATGTTTCATTCTAAACATTAAAGACTCTATTTCAAAGTTTGCTGCTAAGTTGACTCAGGTTACTTTCTTGGTTATTCTTCCACTAGAAAAGCCTACAAGGTTTTTAATTCAAGAACCAAGATAGTAGAAGAAACACTGAATGTCAAGTTCAATGAGTCAAAACACACTCTTATTCCAGCACATCCTGCTAAACTCTTTGACCTTGACAACTTCCACTTTGGACCTGAAAAGACTGTTACTTCATCTAAACCTACTTATTATGGTGATCAAAGGTTTGATGATGAGGATCCAGCACCATGGACTCCTCAAACAGTCATTAAGTCAACTTTCAAGCCTTCAGATGTTTTACAAACTTCTGATTCAACAACTGCTGATGTACAAACTCAAACATCTGCTTCAGCTCCTACAACTACTGAAGATGTTCAAACAGCTGAACCAGACATTATAAACCTCAGTGGTTTATTTGATGAAGTACAAGAGCCACCTACACTTGTCAGTGGTTTAAAACAACTGATTGAACACAAAGATCATCCATTGGAACAAATCATGGGTGATATTGCTTCAGGTGTTCTCACAAGAAACCAGCTTTCCAACTTTTGCTTCTTCTCAGCATTCATTTCTCAGTTGGAACCTAAGAAGTACCAAGAAGCCCTCAAAGACAATAATTGGGTGGAAGCTATGCAAGATGAGTTGCTTCAATTCAAGAAGCAACAGGTTTGGGAAATCTGTCCCTTACCACCAAACAAGCTACCAATTGGCACAAGATGGGTTTTTAGGAACAAACAAGATGAAGATGGTATGATCATTAAGAACAAGGCAAGACTAGTGGTACAAGGTTACTCTCAAGAAGAGGGAATTGATTATGATGAGACCTTTGCTCCAGTTGCAAGGCTTGAGGCCATCAGATATCAATCAGCTCCTAGGGAATCACACCTCATTGCAGTCAAAAGAATCTTCAGATATCTGAAAGGAACTCCTACACTTGGAATTTGGTATCCTGCTTCAAGTGTAACACCCCAACCGATGGCGGAAACATCGGGATGTCACGTATTGATGATTGTTCAGTAGCTCATGGTAAATAATAAGTTTCAATAAATGATTTAAATAAATTACATACAATTGTTCTAAGAATTTGTACATCAAAATAAAAAAATACAAGCTACGCCTCTTCAAGCATTAACTCTAATCTTCGAGCATGTTATAACCTGAAACATGTTAAGTTTGAAAATATTTTGGGTCAACAAAAGTTGGTGAGAATTACATAGGTTTTGATAATCGAATAAAAATGTTGTGCAATTCAAGTGTCATGGCAAGTCTAGTCCATATGTGAAAACATACTAGAAGTAAATCGAGTGCATAATCAACCCTTGTGACTGTTATAATGTGGTACATCCCATACGCTCATGGTTCACTCGAATATGTTATGCGATAACAAACACCCACGCTACCTTTGTAGGAGGCACGTATCCGGGTGGGATTGTCAGTCCAATAGATCTATCAATGTATACCGTTGGCTGATCAATGTTAATGATTATGCTAGAATTGTGCTTACCCTAGTCATGTTCAAGACATAATGCAACATAGAAAAACACATAGACACTTTGATGATTGAATTGCATATAGAATGTTGTAACATGTTTCACCCCAAAATGGTGAAAAATAGAAAAGGGGCTATATAAAACTCACCTTAGCAAAATGTTATATCTCTTGAAAAATAGAATAGTGTGTTGCCCAAACAATGCCAAGTATTACCTTATAATCAAGGTAATAAATATGTCTAAGTCTATCTAGTCTACAAATGTATTCTAGGGCTTCGAATTGGGGATAAGTGCTTGTTTGATTAACAATTAAAATGTTTGATAATTGAGAGAAATTTGATAAATAAATAGACAAAAGTCTTTTTATAAAATTTGAATCAAAGATGGTCACATTAATGAGTTTAAAGTATAAAAAAAATTTTAGAAAATTATTTTCTTAAAAATAGAATATTAAATCTATTTATTTCAAATTGTCAAAATTTAACTTTAATATTTAAAAATACTAAAATTAAAGAACTATCAGATTAAAAATTATATTTCTGTTCCAAATAATCAGAAATAATTTATATAAAGTTTTGGTGCAAAAATATTGAAAAATGAATTTATTATGATTTATTTATGATTAAAACTAACAAAAATTGATTAAAAATATTAAATAAATGATTTTTCAGAAATAAAAATCATTTCAGAAAAGTTTATTGTTATAAAAACTCAGAATAATTTTTGTGGAAATTTATAAGATTGTTTTGATATTTTTATAGAATTTTATAAATAAAATAGAATAAACTTGAATTATTTATTATATATATTAAATAAATAAATTTTTGAAAACTAAAAATTGTATGTTAAACTTTTTCACTAGATTAACATAATATAATTTTTGTAGAATTTATAAATGAGTTTTGGTATTTTAAAATGAATTTAAAAAAAATATAACGGAATATATGTATATATATATATATGTATTTAAAAAAATGTTATTGATGTCGTGGTTCGAACCCGGACCTTAGGCCGGTTCGTTGGTTTTAAATCACAAGCCCAGACCAATTGGTCTGGACCCTGAGAACGTTTAGTTTAAGATTATTTTAATTATATAATATATATAAGAAACTGATTTATATTCAAAAAAAAATGAAAAGAAAAGAAACGGCTCACACGGGACTCGAACCCGCGTGGCTTTGGTTAACAACCTCAGACACAACCACCTGATCTAGATCAGGGGTTGTGTTTGATTCCATTTTATTTTAATTATGACACCTATACTCAATCAGTGTTCTTCCCCAAATCAAATGATTCGAACCCTAGAAATTTCAATTGGTCAGATTACACAACGATAACCCAATTAACCTTAGGGTTATCGTTGTGTGTATCCCGAAGGTCAAAACCCACGAAGAAAAAGATACTAACAAAAACGTTTGAATATGAATTGATCGGTCAACTCTGAAGGTCAAACACGAACCAAAAACTCAAGAAAAACATATTTAAGTAAGAAATAGGGGGTTGGAAGAGGGTATTCGGTGAGTTGTGATGGTTGTGTGATGTTCAATTTATAGTGATGATGTCTGGATCGTAGAATTGGAATGTTTGACCTCGGTTTGAATGTATACGCGTATAATTGGCTAAAATTGGAATGATTTGATGATAATTATTCATGGGTTGTACGGGTATAAGGCCGGACATCATGCAATCTTACCAAGTTGAGGTTAATAACGCGTTAGATTGAGGTGATTAAGGAATCCCGTTGACACAGTTGACTTTTTGAGTCAACTGCTATCATATAAACACGCTATATAATTAAAATAGATAGGCAAGATAACACAACTGTCGTGTAGATCAGTTGGTTAAGTGGTTTGTGTGTTGGGTGACCCGGCTGAGGACTCGGGTTCGAACCCCGGCCTCAGCATATAATTTTTTACAATTTATTATATATATATGTACATTAAATATCAATAATATAATATTAGGGTTCCAAATGCTTTGCAATAATATTTTTAAAAGGTAAATAATAATGAGAAACTTGACGTTTTTACGATAACGTACAAGTATTAATGCGTAATGTTACATCAAGCAATACCAAGTTATCAGCTTTTTCAGATAGTGACTATGCAGGGTGCAAAATGTCAAGAAAATCAACATCTGGTGGTTGTCAATTCTTAGGAAACTGTCTAGTGTCCTAGCAATCAAAGAAGCAAACATCTGTTGCAACTTCAACTGCTGAAGCTGAATACATTGCAGCTGCAAGTTGTACATCACAGATACAATGGCTCCAATATCAACTTCTTGATTATGGAATCAAAGAGACCAAGACACCATTACTTGTAGACAGCAAATCTGCCATTAGCATCATTCAAAATCCTGTTCAGTTCTCAAAAACTAAACATATTGAAATCAGGTATCATTTCATCAGGGATTGCTATGAAAAAGGCAAGATTGAAGTGAAGCATGTGACAACAGCTAATCAGATAGCTGACATATTCACTAAATCCCTTGACACATCAACATTTCAGAAGTTAGTATCCATGCTTGGAATGCTAAATTTGTAAGTGCTCTTTTACTTCTCTGCACATATTTTATTTTTTCACTTACATCTGTTTTTAGACCAAAACTTCTGAAAAACAAAAGAGAGAAACTACTGATGAACAAAAACATCAGTATGGGGATATTTTCTGAAAAATGATTAACTTCTGATAAAATAATCTTCAGAAGTTATGAATAAAGTGTTTATAAACAGTCTCATCAGTTGTTAACAAACTACTGAAGAGAAAATGGGAACTACTGATGACAATTGTTCTTCATCAGCAGTTTTGTCATTAAGGGCAAATCAGACATTTCCCACTTCAGAAGTTTAACCTAGGGCAGTTACAAACTTCTGATAAACACCTTTTCAACACTTATCCATTCAAAAAGCAAAATTCCATCCTTCTCTCTCTCTCTCTCTCTCTCTCTCTCAAAAAAAAAAAAAAAAAAAAAAAAAAAAAAACTCTCTCAAACTCTTAACCTGCAAAAACACTGTTCGATCCACACACACACAAACCACATGGCTCTAATACTGAAACATGGACACAATTAAAGAGGCTACTTTGAGAAACATGAAGCCTGGTCCCAATACGACGAAATCATTGATTTAGTCGTTAAATCCCAATACTTCATTGCCCTCACCATTGATCCTCCAATCCACACTGAACTCTAAATGAGTTCTGGGCGAATGCGGAGACAGTGACAGTGAATGATCAAGTGATCTCCCTCAATTCAACCATCCAAGGGAGAAGAATGGCAATCACACTAGAAACTTTGGGGATTAGACTGGGTCTAGATGATGTGGGTGCCTCAGATCAATTTCCAAACTCTGAAATTCATCTGACCATGACAGAGTGTGGTTACCAAGGTACTCTCTCACATGCTACTATTTTTAAGACATATTTTGAACCTAAGTACAAACTTTTGTTTCACTACATAATAATGTGTTTGAGTCCAAAAACTGGATCTTATGATCAGATGCCCTCTACTTTTCAACCTATTTTTCATTCCATTTTGAATGAAACAAAATACAAGGCATCAACACTTTTCTTTAATGAGTTGGTGTTACATCATCTCAATTCTAAAAAGAAGTTTTTGTTGTATCCAAGGTTTATTATGCAATGCATAATAAAGGAACTTGGAGAAGAGGTGCTTGTGGGTAAAACAACTGTTTTAAACCCATTAACCTTACAAGCATACTCTAGGCACAATAAACCGGCTGCCTGGCCAGAAGATGACCAAGGGGAACACACAACAGTCCCCAAGGAACCTCATCTTCCAAACCATTACCCAAAAAGGCCAGGAAACCAAACAGCAAAAACAAAAACCCACCAGCCTTAGAAGAAAGGCAGTTCAGGAAGTTGAGATGCCTAAACTTGCTAATGTGCAATCTGCACTTGATAAAGATGTGACTGAAACATCCTCTCGGTCTCATCCATCTTAAACCCCCACTAGAGCACCAATCACCATTTTATTCAAAAGAAAGAAATTTAAGAAAAAAATCCCCATTGACTCTTCTTTTGAAACTGCTGAACCATTAGCCCAAACTACTGAACCAGCACCACAAATTTCTGAACCTGAAGCCCTTGAATTGCCAAACTTCTATCTGGGCTAAAGTGCAAAAAAGAAGACAGAAGTGAATCCCACCTGAGAGTCACAGAAATAGAAAACATTCAACACTTAGGAACATCCCAGGGATCCTGCATGGTTCCCTATACTTTAGATTTTGACAAATCTAAAGTGCTGATCATCAGATGGTCCTTTACTGATGACAACTCAATATTGGTGACAAGAAGAGATCTTACAAGAAAGGCCTACAAGTCCATGAATGAACTGAAGAATCAATCAACTCAGGACTTGCTTACAATTCAACACTTGGAACCTCAAAGGGGATCTCTCACTGATGAACAGCTTAACCAACTAAAGAATTCCATGTTCAAGGAGATATGGAAGATTGAGAATGACATAGAAAACAATAAGGAATTAAAAAGGGTTTTGGCTTCATCAATCCAGAGGGAGATTGTTAGGACAAAAAGGATTGAGGAAACCACTTTTGTAAAGCTTAGTCTAATTCACTTCTGCAAATATTCTAAGTATAGAACTACTGAAGAAAGAAGACTAAAGTATTGAAGAAGGATTCAACAGTACTGAAGAAGAAGTATCAGAAGTTCTGAAGTCTAACCAGACAGTTCACTGAAGAAACTACTAAAGACAAACTACTCATCAGTAGTTTGTCATTCATCAGCACTTGTACCAGAATCTTTCCACCGCCTTATGTTTCAGTAGTTTATTAGTTTAGTATTACTTTATCTTTTTGTGCAAGTTCCAAGAATGCAACTTGTGCTACTTGTTACAGACTTGCTTTTTGGCAAGGTTCATGTATATGTAAAGTCTATGTAACACCCCTGCTTTTGGGCCTAGATTTTTTTCGCTCAATATTAATGATATATAAATATTAAACGACCAAAGGTGAATAATAAACCATACGTTTTGATGCGAAACTAAAAATCGAACTAGTATATATATAAGTATCAAACGTGAGCGTACGTTACATGAACGAACTGATAACCGTAACGAACCCACCCGAACACCTCTTGATTACTCATTAGGGAAGACACATGTCCTCCCCAATCTTTAACAACACATCCCCATCACCTGCTCAACTTCTCTCATACGCACCCCCTCTATTTTTATAACTTGCCTTTCATCTCTAACAGAATACTATTTCTCATGAAACACACTCACTAAGAAAGTTAGAGAGAGACCGAGGAGGATGGAGGCCAGCCACCATCACAGCGACGGAGTCACGGCGGCACTCTTCCCCCTCCGTCCGATAATACTCCCTAACAACACACACACCTTACTGATTATCAATAGAGAGAGAGAGAGAGTCAGAGGCTAGAGAGAGAGAGAGGAAGCTGAGTTAAGAGAGGGAATCGGAGGAGATAGGGCCAGCCTTGGTCTTCGATCGGCTGGCGTTAATGGATTAGGGGAGATGGTCTCGTGCAAAGATGGTGGAAGACGACGACTAAGTTGATGTACGACGGTGATAGTTTTGGTAGTGGTTTGGTATTGGGTTGCGATGGTAGATGATGACGGGTACGGTTGGAGGTAATGACTGTTGGTGGACGATGATGGCAGGTTATGTTCATCGCTGTGTATTGGATCTTGTTAGGATGGAGTAACATTTGGGATCAAGGATAGGAGCTGAAGGAGGGACTTTGTGATAACAGTGGTTGATTAATATTAGTGACTAGAAAATAAAGTATTGTTGGAGAAGAGAGGTCAAACTATGGGTAACTCGGTCAACAGAAGTCAATGGCCAGATTCAGTCAACACTAGAAATGGAAGAGCTGGAAGGTATCATCGATAGCCTAACAACTTAATTATTCAGATCATGTTATCAAATAAAGATTTTATATAATTATTGCGTGTGAGCACGTGTGGGACTAAACGAGCTTGATGGACCAGACCCGATCCTACTAAATAAAACTATATAAAGAACCAAAGTATTAAGACGCTTAGTTGCATATAGATAGTTTGGTGATATTGGTGATTAGGATATTGAAATATAAGAATAATGCTTAAGACTTTGGACACATTGACAAATTCTTCGAGTCATGGGACATTTCATATATTAGGCACCACAAGACGAAAAGATCGAAACATAGAGCTTTGGATCAATGGTTATACATTAAGACAATGGGATGATTGATGTACACAAAACATGCTAGACCTGGACTATTGATACTTTGACATTGATACTAGAGTTACCACTTTAAATAACCGATTACTAAAGTTCTGTTTACAATAATTACGAATGATGATCACAAATAGTATAGTATTAGAAATATATATACAAGCATCACTACTACAAGTGACTTTATAATATTGATTTGGATCATGAGATGAATATATATAAAGCATTAGTCATAGATATTAAGTAGATAACAAAGGAAGAGTTGACGCTAACAACCAAATGCCTCTGCTCGTCCACACGTGTAGCCGCGAGATGGGCTACATGTGCTAATATTTATAAACATTGAGTAGGTTCTTGCCAATGATTGATAGATGGGGATCGTGACTTGGAACGACGTGATGTAATAAATAACCAAGGTGAGTTCCGTGTACCCCGACTTGTTTATAAAATGTTTACTTGTTGAAACTGTTTAATGTACAAGATACTTGCTGTCGGATTGATTAAACACGCACTCATTAACCCAAGGAGTTTGGGCCACTTAACGTATGGGTAGTACTACTTGGGGAAAACCCCCACACAGTGAATCGGAAGCCGGAAAACCCTCCAATGGGGTCTGAGGACCGTTTGTGACATATGTTTTGCCAGGTGAATCTATACGGCAGTATATAGATTCGGAGTTAGGATTGAGGTGTGCTTGTGCATTACTTTTATTGTTTGCATAAACCAACACACGGACTCACCAGCATTTTATGCTGACCCAAATCTACTTTTAGTATGTGTTCAGGTACTGCTTGGGATAAAGATCAAACGTGAGGTAATTGCTACATGTTGCGTTAGAGATAATTGCTAGAAGATCACAATTACGGACTCTTGCGGATTGTCGGTAGAAGATTCAAGTTAAGAGAATGGTGGTTTAGATAATCTAGCATGGATATTGAATAGAGACCGGATCGATTAGTGGATATCACTTCAACAGATGCTTCGACGACCGTCACGCTTCGTCTCTGCATAGTTATAGAATATTTTATTTAGAAATGTATAATTATATTATCGAACTAGTATATATAAGAAACAATAAATATTAGTGTATATGTTGCTTTCGTTGTGCAATTTTGGTATCAACTGCATCCCAACCGACACCCCCTGGGTCAGGTTGTTACAGTCTATAAATAGTGGGTTCATCTCTCTGTTTTAGACATTGATTTTTATTGAAACAGAAATCCTTCAAAGCTTATTATTGTTGTTTCCATTTCATTTATTGAGAATCTGTTTGAGTATTTATTATCATTCACATTCAATACTTAGATTCTCATTAAACTTGTCTTTAGTTTTCAAACATCCAGGGGGAGTAATAACTCCTGTTGATAGCGTAACTCTACTTACTCATTCCGCTGTGCAAATCTGATTGAACTTGCTAAACACATAAGTGTTCACTAGCAAGCAATACATCAAGAGCATTACTGATCCAACATCCTGCTGCCCTCCATTAGTTACCTAAAAAAACATGCATAAAAGATTTGTCAACAATAATGTTGGTGAGTTCACGGGTTTGAGTATAACAAGTAAAACAATCGTGTAATTCGTGTATGACCAATCATAGGCTAGCTAAGTGAATGATTTCTGTGCATACCATGACTCCCATAACCAAACCTCTTGACTGTGGTGCCTCGCGCATTGTACACTAAAGACAATGTATGTATAGTAGAATACTAACACTCTTTTGTATGTGACTGGTTAGAGCGACTAACCAAGAGTGGGGTGTCAACCCAATAGACCTATTAAGTGTTCCATGGATTTTGATAGCTAATGGTTACAGTAAACGTTGTACGAGGACTAATGAGCTCATGAACCAATATGTCTCATGTTCCACATGGCAGTCACGCTAGAATGTACACACGATTGTAAATGACACTAGTATTGAAGTACGTTTATCCCCCGAAATGTAAAATAGTAAAATGGGGCCGTGAAAACTCACCTGATAGTGACACGTGTGGTTTAAATGAAGCTGAAGTGTGAGGTAGCTACCGTCCGTCAGTGGTTGCCCTATGATTGTTAAGAGTACGGTAAATTGTACGTTCTTGTCGCTTATCATACAAATTGTTCACCCGACATTTGTGGACCTTGGTTTCAGTGCAAGTGGGCCAGGTCTTGTGTACATGTGGTTCATAACTGTTTTATTCATATCTGTAGTGGGTACAGTCTAGAAATCCCGGGTACCTGGTTATAAGTGGACTCTTGATTGTAAACAAGGTGGTCCCCACATATCATCATGTGTTATAAGTTGATACCATGTTGTCACGGGTGGTTAGTTTTTGGGAAAAATATGCGTTTTACACGGTTTTACCTTCTTTTATTATCAAAATAATGCTAACATGTGTTTCGGCCTAGGTTAACATGTGTTAGAGCATCATAGCCAAAACAAATGTATTATGTAGATCTCGAATCCAATTGTTTAGAGGTTCGAACCATGTGGACTTGGGCGATTAAGGTACAATCAGATTATGTAATGTGTTCAAGTGTATCTATAATAAAACCGGTTATAAATCTCTTCTTGTTAAACCTTTATTTTTTAGCATAACTCAAGTATGTTTGGATATAAAACCGATCCATTAGTTGATCAATCACATTGGTTTTGATTTAAAACATTGCTCAACATAACAACATGTGGGCCGATTGTTATTGAGGTCTCATTATAATCGACTTTATGCATTCATAATGAGGTGTGTAGTACCTTCTGTGTGTAAGTGATTGTTTAGAGTGGTCTAAGGGCCGAATAGGGGTCGGGTAACAAAATGAGCTGAGGGAAATGAAGCAAATGAGCTTAGAGAACTTACCAAGAGGTATTTGGTTTTAGAAGCCTTGTGATTGCTTCCCCTGATCCTTGAGAGCTTGGTAGTCTTCGGCTAGGCTTGGAGATACCCGAATGTTTAAGGAGGATTAGAGAGTTTTGGTGTGGCAATGGTTGATGATTCCTACTTTCCTTATATAGTGGATCGACTAGG